>WEIV01029532.1:0-13494 GCA_013390005.1 Calyptomena viridis | reverse complement strand
CTTGCCAGCCTTCTTTTGTGCTCATTTCTATATTCCAACATAAGCTGCACTTACTTGCTCAATCACTTTTCTGTTTCAGACTCTATTTCTATAGTTTTTCCAACATGTTTGCCATTGTGCATTTCTAGAGAAATAGGTAGACTCTGCTTGTAAAATAAAATATTGTGTTTGAGAGGTTCACAAGGCACATAGAATAATGAAGGTCCAAAAACTCAAAAGACATAAAACATTTGCATAGTAGTGTTATTGTTGTTATCGCTGTTGTTCCAAAAACTTATAAAACATTTACATATTATTGTTATTGTCCTGTTGTTATTGTTATTATTCGGCATGTCTTGAATAATTGTCCCTTAGTCTTTACTCAGTCTTGACTTCCATTAATTTCCCTGGGAGATGTGACTGAGTTGAACTCAAGTAACACATGTTGTACAACAACAGCTGCTCCTTTAGCTTAAAGGAGAAGCAGCTGTGTTCCATAGTTGATTAGGAAGGAGTGAACATGGTGGTGGGGACTGCTAAGGACTCAACTCTAAAAGTGGACATTTATTTACAGTAATCAATGCAACAGCGGCAGATCTGAGGAGGGCCCAGAGGGAGAAATGTAAGAGAGAGCCTTTCTTTGTGAATAAGCTGATGCTTTTCCTAACTGTGGGGTGAACAGTGGGCTAAAAAGTTAGGAAAATAATACAGTAACAGATTGTTGCCAATGGAAAGGGCCCATCACTACCTATGAATGACAACCTGATAGAATTACTTCTTCCAAACTGCATAACCTGATTCAGCCCTTGTTTGTCCACTGCTTTGAGCTCTCCTCGTTTCAGCTTTGACACAGCTCTTTTCTTTCCTTTTTGTGTCTTTTACCATACCATCCATACACAACACAGACCTTTCCTCTCTCCAGATTTCAATTGCTTTTTTTGTCAGTTCTCTTACCTCTCCCTTCTCTCCTCAAAGCGACTGCGGAAATTAAGGTGGAAAGCAGTCATGGAATGAGAGGACACAAGAGAAGTACTTATAAACTCAAGACTTCAGCTATAATGATGACACTGCTATTTCATGCTATGAGTACATGTTCTAACTCTCACATTCAGCCTTTCTTCCTTTTTTCTTTCCCATTCAAATCCTTGTCTTCATATGTTAAAATAGGCTTGTTACTGGAGTATGGCCTGTGGGGGATGGAAGAAGAGGCAAGGAGATGGGAAGCAGATATAAACTGAGCTTTTGACTAAAGCATTTTGTTTTATGTGATTTTTTTTTGTTCAAAAATACACATCCCTTTTTGACTATTTCTGTTTGCTATTATGAAAAGCCATCTTCTTCCTGAAAAACCGTGTATTATCCCCTCTTCTGACCTCATCTTTGCAATTTTGTTAGAACTCTACAAATCATTGTGTCTAGATGGTGTACAGGCCTGATCACACTGCTAGCAGTGGAAAAGTAAGAAAAACAAATGTCAAAAGATAAATGACATCAAAAGTATTTGCACAAGTAACAGTATTACTTCGAATATCATTTTAGAGATGTTTTACGGTTCCTTAAAATGCATGTTAACATTTCAGGTGTCCTGGACATTATAAATGAAGTGGGGAATAACAAGAAACAATCATGATATTACAGAACTTAGGATGTCCTTTGGTGCTCCAGGAAAATTATCATTTTCTGTTTCTCCACATATTTTTTAGAACAAATACAGTAAAGACAAACACATGCATAGCAGGGATTACAATTATATATACTACATTTTTTCACAGATAACCCTAATTTTAGGTAGTGCTAAGACAACAGACTTTGGAAACGAAAAATTTTAATGCAAAGTTGATGGGAGACTCTTAAAGAACATGACTGATCCAGAAGGTCTGAGTCTTTAACACTAGCCAGGATACTATTTTTCCCCCATCAAAACCCATACTTCTTACTCCTTTTTTCATTACTAAACAATGAGGTTGATAAAAAATGTAGTCTGTGTTTTGATCAGAGTTCTGGCATCTTTGGCATGTGCATAGGTCTACCAACTAGTCCACAGCCAAAGGAGTCTACTTCATAACAACTTGGTTCTTATGTGTGGGAATTCAAAACAAGCAATATTAAGTTTATACTGATGAAAAAACTTTTCTCTATCTACAGCCTGACGTGCATTTATGCCAGCACTGCCATCAGAAAAAGCAATCCCTTTACCCTCCCTCCTCTTACTTGTTCCTACCTCCACTGGACACTACATTGTCAACCCAATATTCACTTAGCCACACAGTGAAACAAACAAACCAATCAGCTTAAAAATTACTCATACTATTACTTTTCAGCCAGACCAATTAAATTTTGCTATTAATTTTTGAGACTACTGCCTGACTACAGCTTTTAGATGCTGTCTGCAGAGAAGAAATACGCGATTACAAACAGAAGGCAGAAATGGTCCCCAAATTGTGGAATAAATACCCTAAGTGGAATGTCAAATACTTCATTGGATATAAGAAGTTTTCCTAAAGCGACAGTATTTCCTACTGCATGCAGCACAGATCTCATCACAGGGTGCATTACTGCAACTGTCACTACCAGTTGAAAGTGTCTGAATAAGCAAAGTTTTGGAAACATTGACCAATGGTTTTAGACATGGTTTTAAATTCTACTCTACAGCACAGTTCAGTCCTAATTTCTGAATACATTTAGCATGGAAGAGCATTTGCCTAAATTCAATATGCATTTCTACAACTGAACTGAATCCATTTCCACAGTAAATTATCCAAATCGTATATAAAACTATTAATGTTATACAGAAACAGATGGTATACTTACATTGTCAGTGCAATTCTACAATTTGAACATATAATTGTATGCTTAATTTAGGGTATTAATATAAAGGTATAAGTTGATTTTGTTTAATTTGCCCTTTTTTATTACTTTCATTAACTCTGAAAGAAAACATTAAAATGGACTCTCCACAAGGCCTCTTATTCCTCAAGTCTTAGAACACATCTGTCTTTTTTCAGGAACTAAACTACCAACATAGCCCCGTGATTTCTCATTTGACTACCTCAGAAGAATCTTTGTATTTAAACTAAGTTGTTAGACAAAAGGTTAGGAATCACAGTTCAACTGTTTAATGATATTCAAGTTGTGATGATTTTGGATGCAGCCTAACTAGCATAATCATAATGATGACATGGCAAAATGACATTCTTCTAGATGATATTTGTGTAAAAGACAGAAAAGAAGTGAATGGATACTGGAAGAACTGTTAGGAATTCCCTCATATTAGATATTTCTTTGATGTGAAGAAAACAGGAAGCTGTAGGAGCAGGGACATCCTCTCTTTGTTAGGTTATACTCAGATGCACATCCTCAAATATATACATCCTATTAACATAGAAGAAGAGCTCCTTTAGCAGTCCCTAGAAGAGAAACAAGAACGAAATGCTTCCTTGTGGACTTTCAAGACTGCAGAAAGGGCAGAAGTGCTACTTTTAAGTAAACCTTCAGCATTTTCTCACTATCTATCCTGTACTGAAATACAAAACAATAGTATTTCTGGGTTGTATTTCACGGTCTTGACAGATAAAATTTGCTTTAATGACTGGATTGGGGGAAGAACAGGGAGTCTGCATTTTGGAATGTACAGGACACATGCAGGTATACTGCCATCACAGTACAGTGGATCACAAAGTCCCAGAATGGTTTGGGTTGGAAAGGGACCTTAAAGATCACCTAGTTTTAACCTCCCAGCACCCTCCAGTACCACCAGGATGCAAGGCATGCAACAGGTATTGTAGGCAACCCTGCTTTTCCCTTCCTCCAGCACAGTTACAGCAGCAAAGGAGTTTCATTGTGCTGTATGCAGAAAAGGGAGGAATTCCAGGAGGGGAAAGGTTCCCTTTGAAGCACATGGCACCAAGAGCTTCCCAGTGACCATGGCAACAGCCCAGTGGGTTCCCAGCCTGAGAACCGAGTTACTACAGCCATGCGTCAAAAAGAAAAAAAGTCTGAAAGAAGGGAGGAGAGGGGGGAGTTGGGGTCGGGGGTGTGGGGGAGAGAAGCTGAAGCAGAATTAGCCTGGCAGAAACTGAGCGGCTCCCTGGTAGGCAGATCCAGCCAATAATGCTGGTCAGGTTCACAGGGTTTTCTTTTCATTTCCAAAAGCTTTCTTCTTCCTCTGTCATTCCCCTTCTAGCCCTATTCAGGAGCTCATGAGATCAGTAAAACCCAGGCCTTTGCTTTGCCTGCATGCAGCATTGCCTCAAACAGGGCTGCACTGTGATCAAAGGTAATAGTAAATCACAGCTGCCACACACACCCCTTGCCTCAACCATGGTCCAGTTTTCACAAGCACTCTAACAGGAGATAAATAATTTTTTTAAACTCTTTCATTTCCATTACACAATATAAATCTAACTATAAAAGATCAGCAATTACAAAATCAATATGGAAATGAAAATAGGAAATTCTGTAAAGCTACCCATGGATAAACAAGTGGAGTGAAACTTCTTAAAAAACAGACCAGAGTTTTACTAAACAAAACCTCCAAACAAAAAACAAACAAAACAAACATAAAACCAACCAACAAAAAAAAATAACCCTCGCCTAAATCAAAAAAGACCTCAACAACCAAAACCAACAATAAGAATAAAACCATACAAGTTTGTACTAGATTTGCGTGTCATACAATTTAGCTCTACAAACAGCTTCTACATTCTGCTTCACCATATTCCAAACTTTCAACAATATCACCTCTATGATGCCTCATCCTGGGGACAGGATAAATCAAAGTTAATGAGGAATGAACAGTAGGTTCGCACTCCTTGATTTCTTACTCCTTTTCTAAATGAAACAAGTTCCCTTTCTTTTCTCTGTTTAAGGCCACCCTTTCTCCATTTTCCTTTCCTTTCTTTTCCCTACTTATTGCCTTTTCTTTTTTTTTCTATTTTTCTTCCTCTTCCTCNCTTAAAGATCACCTAGTTTTAACCTCCCAGCACCCTCCAGTACCACCAGGATGCAAGGCATGCAACAGGTATTGTAGGCAACCCTGCTTTTCCCTTCCTCCAGCACAGTTACAGCAGCAAAGGAGTTTCATTGTGCTGTATGCAGAAAAGGGAGGAATTCCAGGAGGGNCCCTTTTTCATTCCTTTCCCTTTTGTGTTTTAAGTCAGCTGCCAAATCCTAAAAATAACGAAGATGACACACATACACGCACAGCAGGTTTGATATTTACCCAGGCAAAATAGTTTAGAAGCCACCTTGGATCCCCATGTACCAATATGTACCAAATTGCATGGAAATTGAACTTTCCAGAGACAAGACAATCACAATACAACTTGTTTCCACTGGAGAAATAACCAAGTGACTTAATTGACAGACCTGCAAGAAGCTCATAGCTGATGCCCCTGCTGCTATCTGCACTCAACAGTATTTCAAGAATTCTGAGAAGTCCTCCTAAATCAGGGCATAACGAGCATAGGGAAGACTGAGCAAAAAAGCTGCAGCCAAAAGATGGAGAGGAGAAATTACAGCAGTGAGCATGAAATACGGAACAAGTATTTCAGGAAGAGAAGGATGGATAGAGACACAAAAATACAGAGAAAGGAGCTGCATTACAGTTACTGAGAAGCAAGTATTGCCTAGAACTGTGGCCAGTCTTTTTTCACCTGTTGAAATTACTGTGCATAAACTGACACATATGAAACACTATGCCCAAACTTTCTGGACACATCCTAGACCACATCACCATCATTATGCATCAAAGTAGATGTTACAGAGCTCCTGAAGGGAAGCTGGGGTCTGCTGCTCAGCAGACCAAGCTTCAGGAAGCCAACACCAGCAGATATGGAAGAGAACTCGTTCTGGAGATCAGCAGGGCTTTGGGGACATGGGGAATATAGAGAACACAGTGGGATTTGGGTACTTAGCAGTGGGTCAGGTATGTATTTTTACATTGTTTGTTCAGGGTACCTATGGTTCCACTTTCTTCATCCATTTTGCACATCTATTTCCCCACATAATTTTCAAGAGCCTAACAGATGGGACTGAACAGATTCCTTCCTGAAATGGTTTTCCCCAAGACTCAGCTTACTCCTGGAATTTACTTATGGATTACTATGCATCTTTCAGTACCCAATCTTCTCTAATTCCCATCCTCAAACACCTTAGCCTCAGATTTTATCCTTCTGAGATCAAAGAAGCAACAGCAGGAATTTCTGTGAAATAAAAACAGTATTCTAAGTTAGGAAAAAAAGATGTATTATGCTGAAATCCAGTAGAAAGGGAAGCAATTTGTTAAAGAGGTATTTCTCACCATGTACTGCAAGTGGAACCTGCAGCAAGTTTCAGACAAGCCAATAGTGAGGTTTTTTTTGAAAGGTGAGGTTTTTAGAAGTTTTGTTTATAAACTTACCAGAGACAAGTTTTACTGAAAAAATGTCAACATATGATTTTATTTTCTGCCTGATACACTGCTCATCTGAAATCACCAACACTATCCCACCAAATTTGAGCCAAACTGATTTTAGGATAAACCCGTTATTTTATGTGTTTTCAACTCTCAGTTACTGATAGAACTTGTGACCTATGCTCTTTCATACACTTCCAACTCTCTAGACTTCAAATATCAACATATAATAACCTAAATACTCAAAAAATTCTAAGCTGTAAACAAAAAAGATCAGCTTTCTGCTTTCTTTTGTAACATATCTAGTAGCAGTAATGTTATCTTACTGACTTCACCCCATAAAAATAAGGGGAAAGTTTTGCAATTAATTTAGATTCCAGAGGCTGCATTCCACAAGAAGATTCCAGGAAGATGAAAATCTTTCTTTGACCAAGACAGGAAGGTTCACTTGTTATTAGAGATATCTATCCTGCAATGAAAGCAAAGCAATCTTTCTACGTTTGAAGACTCCTCTTTCCCCCAAAAAAGGAAATTAACATCTTCTGAGAAAATTGTACCACAGGAAAACCAGTAACATGCTTTCATTTTGACTGCTTTGACCAAGTTAGCATCACAGTTGCAGTTCACTCTATTTTTACTCCAATACTGCTTCTGCTAAAGAGCCATTTTTGCTGGAGTCTTTGTTAGGTTGCTAAAGAGCTCAGAAAGGGAATGTGTGCACTCAGCTCCTCCTCACCATCTCTATCAACTGAGTTACAACATCATCTTTCCCTGAAGCCTCTCGTGTGAAAACAGGCAAAACAAGAATATTTTGTGGAGTAAAGGGAGTTTTCTCTTGGTTTATTTCTTGCTGATTTTTCTCAGAAAGGAACTAATCCTTCCAACAAACATGCAGCTCCAAACTATCCCCTTACCTTTCCTAAGACAGTGAGGCATGGCTTTGGCTCCAACTCTGGCTGTTCTAGTTTCACCACTCCTACCCAGCCATATTCATATAGGTCTTCCTCATCATTGCTGTTACATAGTCCGAGTGGATGCATCTGAAATAGAATCAGACAGAAACCTTTAGTCAGTTATTAGAATTTGGAAAACATACAGATTGCTTTTGAATACCTTAACGTACAACAAATACACTTTTACTTATTAACGTACATCAGAAAAACTGAAACATAAGGGTGCATATATCAAGAATTCAGTATGTTGCTGAAGCATGCTATGAGTACAAAATCAAAATTCTATGTGATGTCGCTATCATCTTCCTTATGAAAAGATCTTTAAGGCTAACAATTAAATGTGATTATAAGTCCTTTTCTCAGATATAAAATAATTAAATACAAAGTTCCACTTTGTATTGCAAAACCACCTTTCCTTGCAAACTGACAGAAATAATATAAACTGTCACTCTCATAAAAGCTTTACACATCATTAAGATCCAGAGCCCATGTTTCAGAGGCATTATCACCTTTTTTTTAATATTTGCACAATATTACCAGTTTGTCATCCTTTGGAACAAGCCTAGCATGTAATTCAAAGTAAAGTACAAGAAACTTCCTAACTATGGTAAAGCAATCTCTAGTTTTTTTCTGAACCCAAATGATGGGAGGTGGAGGGCTATTATGAAGTGAGAAACTTTTAGATATTTGTGTTTCTTACACTAAGCAACAATATGTCTTTGCTTTAATTTCAGATATTCAGTCTGGTCCTCCTCCTCCCAACACTATGTAACTACTCTAATTTTATTATGGCAAGGAGCTCCCTATGCATTGATTTTTTTAAGCTTGTCTTTTCCAAGTTTGCTGTCCTTCATTAGGATAATATCTTTGTGTATAAACTAAGGTGTCATACATTTACCGTCTTACAGTGGTTACTGTGTTCTCTTGTTCTCTTTTTCCCTCAATTAAAATCTGACTTTTCACAGACCCTTGCCTAAGAGTTGCCCAGGGTTTAGCATATATGCAGAGTTTCTTTGTAAAAAAAGCCTGTACCTTATCCAGCTTCATGCCTTTCTTTAAATATCACCTTTGTCAAACTAGCTGAAGAAAACCAAAAAGTGGTACCAACATTACAACAACTTTGCTTTCTGATTGATGATTGTAACAGGAGATTATACTTCTCAATAATTTACATATATATACACACCTCACTAATCCATACAAAGTAGCACCGTGTAATGGTCACTAATCCTGCCATCACTTCTGCATCACCAGCTTGTCATTTTCTCCTTTTCTCCCATGTCTTGTACCTTGACTTCCATTCTGAAAGTGATACAATACATGGAGTGCTATTTGTATTATCTTGTGGGGCTCTAACTTTCTGAGTAACTTGAGTGATAACTGAAATATGGGAAACATGATGCTGTACTAACACAATACCGGGATTTTGCTAACACTCGTTATTTTTCCAGATTCATCACCAATCTACTCTACTTTCAGGAAAAAAACTTCCCTCTTTTCTTATTTTTTTTCCCTCTAAATGAGTTGGTATCACATATTGCTGAGCTGTCTGCAGTCTCACATGGATGAGCAGTTTGGCTTACTGCTAAAAGCTTGGGGCAGGTACTATCACTGAAGACGAACCACTCTGTAAAATCTCAGCACCTGACAGATAAACTATTCAGCACAGACATAAAACCAGGGAATGGAGTCAGAGAGTGCTCTCTCCAAAATTGCCAGGGCATATATTCCAACATAATTAACCCCAAAAGGAGTCCATGGGATCCTTTAAGTAAAAACAAAGCTTTATTTGATAGTATCTGAAGAAACAGAACAATTCCCTTGACATAGGGTGTATTATTTGAGCTTTGAAACCATAACCCATACCTAAGAAGTTTCTAGTTCAAAATCCTTAAAATGTGCTGGGGCACTTCGCACATGCCAGAAAGGGCAAAACTGAAACCACGACTCAGGTGCTTTTATCCAAGGTTACAAAATCTGTATGCATTGCTGAGGGTCTGAAATAACCACAGAGCCACAAGAATTTTATGTGGGTTTGTGTTACAGAGAAGACAAACAGTAAAGCAACAGAGAAAGAATACTTTACTATGTAACTCAATCACCTAAAAAATGTCCTGGTGATTAAAAGGAAAAAAAAAAGGACAAAAGGGTGAAAGTTGTGTCAACCAGCATAAGGTATTATAGTGTTACAAACCACCCTATGAACAGCTCAGGATCTTTCTATACACTGTCCCACAAGATGTAAAGTCTTGGTCTTTGTTTCCTAACCATACAATAAATAACATCTCTACCCACTTTTGTCCAGAAAAAAAGTCTTGGAAGAAGGCCAAGAGGAACAGAAAATTCTTTCCATTGCCACTTTCATTCAGATTACTGTTATTCCACCAACTTCCAAGGGTGAATGGCCCTTTAGATCATAGTCACCAAGCACATTCTGCAGTCACGTCCCTGGAAGTCAGTACAAACCCAAAGCTGAAAGAGCCTCTTCTCTTCCTTTTACAAAGTCTGAGTGATGAGCAGATTGAAAGCAGGCCTGCAAAAGAGGACTGGGGGGTACTGGCAGATTAAAAACTGGACACGACCCAGCAACATGTGCTCTCAACCCAGAAAGCCTGTCGCATCCTGGGCTGCTTCAAAAGAAGTGTGACCACCACATCAAGGGAGGGGATTCTGCCTCTCTGCTCCATTTTGCTGAGACCCCACCTGCAGCACTGCATTCAGCTCTGGGGCCCCCAATGTAAGGAGGACATGGATGTGCGTGAGCAGGTACAGAGGAGGCCACAAAAATGCTCTGAGAGCTGGGGCCCCTCTGCTCTGGAGACAGGCTAAGAAAGCTGGGGTGGTTCAGCCTGGAGAAGACTCCAGAGAGACCTTAGGGCCCTTTCCAGTGCCTAAAGGGGAGCTGCATTGGGTTTCTGTGGCCAGGTAGTGGGGCTGGGGCGGGTACAAGGGTAGCTTCTGTGAGAAACTGCTGGAAGGTTCCCCCATGTCCAGCAGTGACAATGCCCCCCGGCTCCAGGATGGACCTGCTCCTGGGCAAAGAATGACAGTAACACCTCCATGAGAATATAGTTAAAGAAGGGGAGAAAAAAAGTTATTGGGCTGATGAAAACTGCAGTCAGAGTAGAGCAGAGTGAGAACATGTGAACAACAATGCAGACACAAGGTCAGTGCAGAAGGAGGGGCAGGAGGTGGCCTGGAGCTGATTCCCCTGTAGCCCGTGGTGAAGACCATGGTGAGGCAACTGTGCCCCTGCAGCCCATGGAGGAGCACAGGAGTGCAGCTTGGGAAGGAAACCCATGCTGAAGCAGGTGGATGCCCAAAGGAGGCCGTGACCCCATGGGTGGACCATGCTGCAGCACAGTCCTGGTTTTCCTGGTAGGACTTGTGGCTCTATGGGGGACCCACCCTGGAGCAGCCTGTGCCTGAAGGACTGCACCCTGTGGAAAAATGACCCACATTGCAGCAGTTTGTGAGGAACTGTTGCCCATGGGACGGACTCAGGCTGGAAAAGGTCATGAAGGACTGTCTCCCATGGGAGAGATCCCATGGGAAGCAGGGGAAGGACTCCTCTCCCTGATCAGTGGCAGAAACAAGTAACCATGACTCCCATTCCTCATGTCCCTTTGCCACTGGGGTGAAGGAGGGAGGGGTAGGGGGAAGGTGTATTTAAGATTCATTTTACTTCTCATTCTCCTGCTCTGATACTGTTCGTAATAAATTTATTTCAGAATCTCACTCTGAATCTCTTTTGCCCGTGATGGTGATCAGTAAGTGATCTTTCCTGGTCCTTACCAACTTATGAACCGTTCATTATATTTTCTCTCCTCTGTCCACTTCCAGAGGGGAGTGAGAGAGCAGCTTTAGTGAGTACCTGGCATCCAGCCAGGGTCAAACCACTACAGGCCCTAAGAGGAAACGTGGAGAGATATTTTATCACGAGGTATACTGACAGGACATGGGGTAACAGTCTTAAACTGAAAGAGGGATGGTTTAGATTTTAAATTCTTCCCTGTGAGGGTGGCAAGGCCCTGGCACAGGTTGCCCAGGGAAGCTGCTCAAGGCCAGGTTGGATGGCGCTTAGAGAAACCTGGTCTAGTAGAAGGTGTCCCTGCTCATGGCAGGGGATGGAACTAGATCATCTTTAAGGTCTCTCCCAACCCAAACCATGCTATGATTATGTGATTCTACAAATGGAGGAATCAGGGACACAATAAGGTACCAACCAGCCTATGGGTCCTGCAAGTCTCATTCCAGGTACATATCATACACTGACAGCAGAGTTTTGCTTAAACAGAAGCTTCCACATAATTTGGTTCCCACCTTCAACAGGCCATAAACCTGCAGAAGCTGTCAAGGCTGAAATTACCAGATCATTCTGATGCTAGTTTAAGCCCAAAAGGAATAATGACACACCTAGACAGCCACTGATCTCTTTCTGACAAACCACTAACCACATCCCTATGGTTGTCCACGATAGAACTGCAGGACTCTGTGTCCTATTGCATGAAAAAATTGATACACAACTCCCAAAATCATAAAGGATGGCCACTCTTGTAGTGTAGCTTTGCAGAGCTTCTGCCTTCCAATCAGAGCAAAGTAGGGACAGCATATCCACTATGTTCTCCCTTCCAGCAGAGTTGTGTATGTTGTCCAAAAGGAAAAGCTTGGAATAAAATCCTCTCATCTCATTTTAGCAGATCATCCAAGAAGTAAGACTGAAAAACTGCATGCACTAAGAAGGATTCAGAGAGCATAGTGTGTTTACAGCTATCTTGGACAAAATACAGATGACAACATTGAATAGTATCATCTGAGGTGCATGTATCAAACAGCAGGTATCAGGCACTAAGTTTGAAATCCAGAGATTGAATTTTAGAACACAGTAAGACCAAGACCAACCCATATAACTAAATGAGTTGTCTCTGAAAAGCTGCACGGTACTTCAAACCGAACATGGAATATGAAACCAGAATGGAGAAAAGGTAAATGAAGAACAGTGTGAGAGCTGAGAAATATCAATTGCTTTTATGGCTACAGGTGACTTCTATTTAGCCTTTACTGACCACTATATGGCATTCTGAAACTACTTTTCCAAATACCAACAGCTCCTGCTTCTTGAACCTAGTCCAAAGAACCGTATTTCTTAGAAAGGTTCTGAACTCTATCCTGATGCAAGNCCAGGATTTTGTTGCATCACCCTGGAATCTCCCCAAACTAATTAACAAAACAAATTATATTATGCCAGCAGTACTCCCTCAAAACCTGTACGTGTCAGGAAGGGACAACTGACAAAAACATTGCACTGTTCAATTAAAAACACATTTATTGCAAAGCCAAACCATCACGAGACTATTTTTTTCAGTAAATCTGAAGATCTACAGGACCAACACAAATACTTAGATAAATAAAGAGATAAAAAGATAGATAAAGGTGAAGTCAGAGACATTAGTCATTAGCTCTGTGTAACAATTAACATCAAGGAAACTCATATTCAAGTACCCAGAGTCAGCTCTTTTAATAAAATAGCATTATGAAGTCAATGACAGGTTCTACAATCCAATTTACTAATCTCATGACCGCAACTTGGGAGTATGACCTTTGTTCCCACCCTCTAGCACCTCTTCCTTTGTGCTCCTCATGGATTTCTGTCAGCACTCTTCTCATTATCTTTCTGGGTGCTCTTATCTGTTCACATTGTTTAGATGTCAGATTTTTAATGCAGATCATTTAAGTCTCCACTAAAATCAGCTACTCCATCAGCTTCATCCTGATCTCATGCCTCACAAAAAAATTACCAATGGCAATCCCATCACCTTACTCAAAATTCTGTCCCTACCCCTGTCTACCTTCTGTCACCTGCCAAGAGAAGATATTCACTTCCTCCACCTTAAAAAAAAAAAAAGTTCGGGGTTTTGCATATTTTTTTACATTTTCACAACACTTCTAAAAATTCCTTAGTGTGTTTGTTTCGCAGGGAATATCCATCTCTTCTTTATACATCAACATAAATTTCCATCTTTTCTACTACAATTTCCTTCTCCATGAACACACCAAGCCCTATGGTAACCTCTCTGACCATTGGAACCATGTTCCTGAGGCATCACTGAGCATCACCCTGAGCATGCAGTTTCCACCCAGGAACCTCTTCTCTGCATAAATTTCTCT
>WEIV01029530.1:276984-293663 GCA_013390005.1 Calyptomena viridis | reverse complement strand
TAGAAATACAAGTTAAAGAAAAGTGATGTGGTATAACCTTAAATATTGCTTGTACACTTTATGCAACACCGCTGTCTTCCTTTGGACTTGTCCTTCAGAAAAGCTGCAATAAAGCTGAAATGTTATTTCTTCTTTATGACAACGTAATGACAGTTAAGTGTTAGCTTTATAGAGGGACACAATGAAATGGTGTGGACTGCATAAGTTGAATTTGGTTCTTTATTGTAAATATTTATTTTTAATTGAGTTTGTTTAGTAGAAAAAATAAGTGTTCATCCCAGAATATGAATTAAATTACATAATGTACTGGCATAATTTGTAACGCACTTGCTACTTGTACATCTACTTCTGGGTCTTGCTAAAAGGACTGCTAGTCTTCTTTCAGGTGGGACATACTAATGGAATGGAATAGATTGCAAGAACACAGTCATTTCTAGAAGTTCTTTGGCCTTCAGAACTTCACAGTCTTTCCTATGTCTTTAGAAGGAGATATTCTTTAGAAAAGAGCTCATATGAAGGCCCTCTGAGATTTAAAGTGCATCCTACTTTTTCCACTCCAGTGACTGTAGTTCTTCAGAACTCCCCAGGTATTTCCCTCACACTCAGGAATTATAAAAAAGAATAAACCAGTATGTACTCTTTATTATTCATTACAAGTATTTTAACACTGATGAGATAATCAGGGAGTTAGGCTAAAAGCCTTGTGCCTTTGAAAATGTAATCAATAGAGTTCCTAGGAAAAGAAGACAGCTATTCAAAAACAGCTTTAAAATGAACAGCTCATTTTTTCCAGCAACCTTTTGAAGCGTTTTTAGCAGTCAGTCACTACCTTATGATTATCTTTTATATATGCCAGCTTTCTTTAAGTATGCATGGGCAATTTGGTTTTTTTTGAAAAAAAACCCAACAACCCAAAAACCAAAAATCCAAAAACCAAACCATTTTGAACTGGACAAATTTCCACTGATCAAGCTACTGTGTGAAGCAATGGCTTGTAAACATCATTCCCATCGCAGGTAACACAGCAGCTACAAAGCGGAGTGCATGAGCCTGTCTAAGTATTTAAAAACAAACGAAAGGATATTTAAGTCTGGCAACACAGAACATCTTAATGCCCTTCCTTATACAGAAAAAATGTTGCTGAAATGTTCCTTAGAAAAAAGGTAAAGGACTCATTATTTTGAAGGTTCTAGAGTACAAATCTGATGAGAAGTGGCTGAGGGAGCTGGGAGTGTTCAGCCTAGAGAAAAGGAGGCTCAGGGGAAACCTTATCACTTTCTACAACCACCTGAAAGGAGGTTGCAGCCAGGTGAGGTCAGTCATTTTTCTCCAGTAACAGGAGATAGGGCAAGAAAAAATGGTCTCAAGTTGTGCTGGGGGAGGTTTATGTTGGATCTTAAGAAAAATTTCTTCACTGAAAAGGTTTTCAAGCATTGGAACAGGCTGCCCAGCTAAGTGGCAGTCACCATCCCTGAAATATTTAGAAAACATATAAATATGGAACCTGGGGATATGGTTTAGTGTTGAACATGTCAATGCTAGTTAATGGTAGGATCTGATTATCGTAGAGGCCTTTTTTTTAAATTTAATGATTCTTAATCATTCTATAATTCTGTTTTTGTGACTTACTGATGTTGGTTTCTCTTCTTTAAGGCAGGGACCACAGTCCTGAACAGGCAGTTATTTTCTGTCAGCCACCATTAAGCGTTCAATGCTCTCTGTCACATCCATGTCCTCAGTGGGTAGATAAGATTGATTCCAGGCTGGCATCTTGGTTTTCCTGGGTCCCATGCTCAGAAGCTTACTTTTTTCCAAATACTGTATGAGAAGCCATAGAGCCCAGGTTAGGATTACAAATCCATGTAGCAGCGGGGTGCCATATCCAGAGCAGTACTGTAATGCCACACTTGCCAAATAATTCTTGCCCATTCACTTTTGAAATACTAGAAAATGTTATCAGATATAATCAAGAGTAAAATATTTGACACACGCCAAGTGTTTTAAAGCGACTTAATTTTCCTTGTGATGGGCTGTTTAATCCCTAAGCAAAGGAAAAGTGTCTTTTTGTGCAATCAAGCACTGGAAAATGAAACAAAAATCTTCCTATGCTGGGCATCTTTATTCAAACTATCTGGCCTTGACCATGATGAAAGCTGGAATATCAAGTGAGGCTGGCCACAAGATGTTGTGGCTAGCTAGTGCTTCTGGAGTATTGAAGTTGGTTGCAGGTAATCTGGGTAACATTTAATCCCTCAGAGGTGAAAGACAAACTCGCTTTGCCTCTGGAATGAAAAACTTCCTTTACAAGCCCTGAAATTGCTGTTGACTCTACTGGGTTTTGCATTTACACAGCTACCATAACAATTTATCTGATATTTTTCAGTCAATTTTGCATTCATGTTTTGAGTGCTGGTTAAATAAAGATAACTCTATCTCATACTGTGTAAGTGCTGCAGGATTCCTCAGAACAATCACAGCTCAGATTATTTTTATAGTGTGGTTTTTATAGTGATATGCTTCACCATTCTACAGGGCTGAGTAAACATCCACTCATGCTAGACAATGTTTTTCTGTTTGTTTATGTCAATTAAAGAGCCTGAATATACAGACAGTGAATCCTACATTACTTCCCTTAAACCAACAGAATATGAAATCAGCTGGGCTCAGTGCCGAGAAGCTGATTTCTGATGATAAACTGAAGTAAAACAAAATCTGCTCCATATGGTTCAATTGTAAACTTTGCAACTATAAACAAAAACATGCTGTGTGACTAAATGTTGCAGTACAAAAGCAGCCATGAAGTGCTTTCCCTCAAGGCATACCCAGTGTCAGCCTGCCCACTTTCAAATGTACTCTTGAAGTAAAAAAGGAGTTTGAGAAACCAGTGATTCCTGGGGGAAAATGTGATGGTTCAGGTTTCTGAGTCCAGGTCATGAGCTGGGACATATCTTGCACCTGGCAATAGCTGTCCCTGTCCTGGGTTTTTCTGTAGGAGATAACCTGCAGGAAGTAACACAAAGGTAACCAAACTCATGTCAGTAGTGAAACTCCATTTCTATCTGCTGCATGGCTGGCATTGCATGCCTTTATCCTCAATGGCCATGCAAATGGGGAAGGCTAGATGCAATGATTCTTCAGCTTCCTAAAATCCTATATAACTCCCACATAGTATAAATCCTATATATTTCTATGCCTTTTGTAAGAGAGTGGGCAGGAAGGCAGGTTGAGGTATTCAGCAGACACCAAGACATGCAAATGATCCCCATGCACTAACTAACCACTTTAGAGTCTGGTCCAAGCCAGCGCCTGATCTTATCTTAGAAGAACAAAAGTAAACAGCAGGCTGCAGAGATCCCGTCTATCAAAGGGAATGTTTTCTGTTCAAGCCTGCCAACCAAGGCCTGGCTCATACTCATTGTTGATAGATCACTGAGCACCAGCTGTTTAAGTACAGCATTTTCCCTTTTCACATCACAGCAGAAACAGCACATCACAGCCCTTGGCAAAAGTTTCACCTGAATTTTGGAAGGATTTGGTAGGAGCACATTCAGGAGACTTTGGTGCAGAAACATAAGGAAGTTCCTCAAGCTGAGATAGTTTAGCTGTGTTGCAAATTGAGGTGGATGAAACCACTCTTTTCTGCAGCACATTCAATGATCCCTCAAGTTTAGAGCTGTGGAGAAACAAAAGGAAAATACTTTGCCACTCTGAATTAACAGCAGACCCTGTAAACAGTTTTGCTAAAGGAAGGAGCAGCATGCAATCTTTTTGCTATGTTTGAAAGAAATTGATTGAGGGAAGGAGGCCAAAAAACATTACCCCAGCTTCAAACTGCAAAAACGTTTAAAGTTGTTTAAGGACCCCATGCACTCCTCTTGTACTGTAAAACCAGAACCTTTGGGAAACAGAACATAAAGAATTGGAAAGAAAGTACTGAAGATTTATCGGTGTTTTCAGCATAAGCACTCATCAGTCCCCTTTAGCAGAAAAGGAAATGAGCCTGCTTTTCTCTTTCAGCTACATGAGGGTGTTCTAAAATGCCTTCTTGCTATGTAAGTATGGAATAACACACTTAAGGAAAAGTATATCATATTACTAACTGCAATATATATAGACAATAGGTTTTTTTAACTAAAAACAAACAGAAATTGCCCCACTGTTTGACTTCCACAGAAAAGTTATGCCTTTGGGTTTAGATCAGAAAGTGCTTCCAACCCTATTGTTGCAGGCGTGCCTGAAGCATCAGTAAAGGAAAAGGCTTCCAATTTTTAATAGAAATTCTCAATAGGACAGAAATGATTTTTGTTCTTAATTTACTTGCTTTTGTTTTGATCACTCAAATAGCCATGTAATGTTTGGAGGTGGCCTGGGGTAAAGCTGTAGCTGAACAGATTTTGCTGTTGGTTTCCAAAATGTAACAAAACCTCAGTTCTCTTCTGAAAGATGTGTGCATCAACTGCCTCGTTCAGGGTTAAAGGGAGGCAGCTGAGTTCCTCTGGTCCCCTTGAGCCTCATTTGGCATCTGGTTATGCTTACTTATCCAATAAGAAGCAGAGGTACTTGGCAGCATTGGATAAGGGAGGAGGAGAAGGTAAACGAAGCAGGACAAACTGAAAAATACAAGGAATCTGAAAACTTTCATAATGAGCACAACAATTTCTAGTAATCATGGGACAGGTACAAGAGTAAAGTTTCCTCTAAAGAAAGTTCTTTAAAACTGAGTCAGAGTGTAGAACACATAAGCAAATTTTGGACCCAAACACGACACAGGGATGTCTGCAGCAGCACTTGTGGCTGATGTCTCCCTGTGATGGTGGCCAGCAGCCAGCCTGCAGTGCTACGACCACTGCCAGGTTTCTCAGAAGCATTTAACACAGTTATTTACAAGGTCACAGTTGGAGTAGAAGCCTTCAGATGGTTAAATGCATACAGAAAGACCTGATGGTGTCTTGTGTCCATCCTTACTGTGAAAGTCTTGCTGCCTGTGCCCTCACCCTTTGTTGTGTTGGGTCTCAGACCACAAATCTAAGTGTCCAAGTTACTCCTGGATCTCAGAAGACTATAGTTGAATTTACCTCCTAAGGTAGGTTTTGTCTTCTTGAATAGAAGACTGCCATTCTTGGCCCTGAAACATGTTCTATTTCCCAAATTTGCCTGTAACTTATATGGACACCTCTGAAACTCACCCATAAGGTGAGTTTTACCATTAAGGTGTCAGCCTTCCTGATTGTAGTACATATTTGGAATATAAAACACACATAGATGTCTGTCCTGAGTAGTTTAAGAAAAACATAAGAACTGAGGGGGTATGTATTTCACTGAGCTTGTTTCTTCAGCACTCTGACACCTTCTTTGGTCAGAATCTGGTCCTCCAGCATTGCTTTTCTTGCCCCTTGTCACTCTTGGTATGTTCTGCCTCTTTCCTTGTTTCAGTCTTTTCCTCCCACATAAGTAATTCCTGCTTCTTCCAAACCCTACAATTGCAGGCGGGTAAGTGAAAAGGCTCCTTTAGTTTCCAATTACCTTTCTTCCCATTTCAAGTGTTCCAATGAGTAGAAACATTAAGGCTAGATACTATTCGCTGCACTTTGTCTGATTATATGCAACTACATACCAATCAACACAATTTCTCGACTGTAAATACAGACATGCTCCAAATCTAACTCACTGTTTTTATGGTCCATTATGTGAAAAATCTACTTTGAGCTCATGACTCACTGAAACACCCATGTTCTTCCACATCACTGCTATAAACAAGGCCCACAACATTGGCCAGATCATGTATTAATTCATTACAATTAGGAATATTCTGAACTGACTCTATAAATCTTTATGGCAACAACCCTCCTTTAAAATTCAATTTGACTTTAAGACCCCCTGCTGGAACAAAAAAACCCCAAACCCTTTTGAAAAATAATTATTCTTTTTCATTTGCTTGGAAACTTTCATGAAGAGTGTAACAGTTAACTACAAACACCTGAATAGCAAATGACCCCATTGATGCACTTAGACTGCCATTGCATATTGCAATATTCTTTTCCTAGAAAAATAGCAGCACAGTCTTCTGTGCAACACACGGTGCAAGTGGAGAAGCAATTTAGGTGAGTCAATAACTTCCATCTGTTCTGAAGCACTGAGCATGAAAAGAGTGTCTTTATTCTGGTATAAATTCACGGCAATGCCTCAGTTTTATTCATACCAGGGTGTGCCATTAGTGTATCTTGCAACTGTTGCTTGTTCTGTACGTATTTGTGAGTGATGCCTATATAAGGAGGTGAACTGTCACCTGAAATGCTTCAACAATTCTTGTAGGATGTCTACTTATTTATTTTCTGTGGCCTGCCTGAATAATATAAACAAATTTCCCTCAGCTTTGTTTCATGTAAGTTCATTGAAAATATATGTTCCTCTGCTTTATCATACTTTTAGAGTTTACTAGCTTACATACTTGAATTAATATGCCTTCTTGGTAAGCATATGCAAATACTTCCTTAAAGCTTTTCGTTATCTCTACACTCTTTTATATTTGAGTGAAACTGTTTTTTCTCCCTTGCCTATTTGAAAACATGCACTATTTGCTTTTAAAGTTCTATTCAACCAAGGGCTGTAACTTACTTGCTGAAATAGTTTAGGATTTTGAAAACCTAGAAATACTGACCCTTAGGTCAAATGTTTGGAGAAATGCCTACTAATTCAGGGTTCTCAACTTCACTATGAATTATCTTAGATGTCAAACTAGAGACATCAAATATTGTATCAGTCTGAGTCTTCATTGGAGACAATGCCTTCTGGAAGTGTTCATCATCTCCAGAAAAATAAGTTTCACTTCACAATGACGAGATGAGGCAATCAGTGATATTTTTGAATATTGCATGTTCAGACCCTTAGATTTAGTTGCCCAGTTGCTGCTCTGACAGCCTGGAACAACTGGAAAGGTAACAGACTGACAGCAGCACACATTGTCTGGTGAGTACTTTGGAATGGGCCTTCAGAATTTAATTTTCTTGGCTCCTTTTCTGCCTTAGAAGTTATACATTTTGGTCATCACAGGCATACAAAAAATAAAGACTTTTGGGCTCTTATCTCGCTTGTAGAGGGGAAATATTTGACCCCCTCAGAGACTCAAAGTCTCTTGCTACACAACCATCAAGAAGCACATTTGTCTGATCCTAGATGCTGAAATTTTAGTTTCGGTTTATCCACTGGACAGAGATCTTTTTCCATATGTGAATGGTGCACGCTGTGTGGAACAATCTTAGGACATTGCTTTCAGAGAATCATAATCTTCATTATTATCTTGTCTAAATATATAAATACTTGAAATATATTTCTGTCTTTTCCACTTGGTTATTTTACATACACTCCTTTAAAAAGTGAAAAGCTGTAAAGTTTGCTCTTTTATGCGTGGTAAAGGATTTGGAATAATTTTGCCTCTGGCAGGATCTTACCAGTTCAGCTCCACTGGAGCTGTTTGAAGAAAACTCCTTCCTCTCTGCCAAGTCTGTCTGGAGCACTCCTTAGAGCTACAGCCATCAGGACTGAGCCATATTAGACGGCTTCACACATGATGGAGCAATCTAGGATTAGGGAGAAAGAAGTATAGCTCACTGTTGTTTTTAGTTTCAGCTCCTCTGAGGCTTCAAGCTCTGTGTTGAACCTCTTAGAGTCACAGCATAAAAACACAAATTAAGTGAAACAAAAATTTAATTAATTGATTACAGGAAGTTCATGAGTTTGGGAAAAGACTATACAAACATGCAAGAACAATGAGCTTATATGTTGCCTGTACAAACACAATGAGCTAAATCATTATACCAGAGATGGCTGGGGTGATGGGAGCCCTGGGAGCCCCAGGCCAAGGCTGTGCTCTGCAGGGTTGTGTCTGGCTCTGGACTGGCTGCCTTGGGCTGCAGAACAGAGGACTATGGGCTAAGTCATGAACATACAGCTGTGTCCCCAGCAGGAAACTTCTGCATCCAGGATTTACCAGGTGGCAATGACAATTACAGACACACTCCTTTTTGTGGGTGGGAAGATTTTTTACCCAGTTTCTTGAAAGAGGACAAAACTACTGAGCTGTTAGAATAACTGCTGTATGCTGTCAACTATCCTTACATGAAAGCAATTTTGAGAGAACTGGTTAAAATTATAGTGCTAGAAGTATTTTGAACACCTCTGTTTTATGAAATGAAAGTAATACTGAAGAAGAAGGCCTGGCAACCATAAAATCTTTGTTTCTAGATATGAATTGTCCCAAAGTAATTAGTTTGTGGGCTTACCTTGCATTGTGGACTCTGAAAGGGTTGGGGTCCAGGTGGTCATGCATAGTCAGAGCAAGGG
Source organism: Calyptomena viridis (assembly GCA_013390005.1). Lineage (NCBI taxonomy): Eukaryota > Metazoa > Chordata > Aves > Passeriformes > Eurylaimidae > Calyptomena > Calyptomena viridis. The sequence goes on along the minus strand of WEIV01029530.1, from coordinate 285,323 downwards.
CTCCAGTTCTGATCAGCTGCAAAATGAACGTGGGAACTTATTTACACAGACTGTTTGAGTCTTTTGTGTGTCTGAATATTTGTCTTCTTTCATGACAATGGCATTCTTCTTAGATTTGCTACTTCTCTATTCTTAAATTTGGTGTCATGCTGTTGGGCCCAGTCTAGAAACAGATTTTGAAATGTGTCCTAAAAATGAGTACAGATTCATTTAACAACAGAGGAAGTCTCAGCATATTGAGGAAAAAAAAAAAGGTGGAAAATTGTTGTCCAAAATCTTCAATTTCTCCAACTTTCCCTCACTGCTGTTTTGACTCCTTGTTAATTTATTTTGTTTGCTACAATACAACCCAAGGTATACATTTTGTTTAGTACGTGTAAGAGGATTGGCACGGATCAGGTTAATTTTCATATAGTTCTCTGCTAGTAGCTGTAGCTACAATGGTGTCGAGAAGACACCAGTGTTTTGGCTACTGCTGAGTGTTGCTCTTACAGCATCCAGGCTCTCTCCACCTGCACATCACTCCCACAGGCCAGCAGGTTGGGGGTGGGCAAGAGTCTGGAAGAGGATGCAGCCAGGACAGCTGATTTAAAGTGACCAGAGAGATATTCCATACCATAGGATGTCATACTCAACAAAAAAAAGCTAAGAGAAAGCAGGAAGGGAGAGCATTCACTGTTAAGGGGATTGTCTTCCAAGGTAATCACTATGATTACTGAAGCCCTATTTCCCAGGAAATGAATGACCAACTCCTGCTGATGGGAAGTAGAAAACAAACTTTTTCCTTTGCCTTGCTACTGTACACAGACTTTGCTTTTCTTTCTTAAACTGTATTTATCTCAACCCACATGTTTTTCATCTTATTTTCTTCTCCTGTCCTGCTGAGGAGGAGGAGGAGTGAGAGAATGGCTTGGTGGGCTTCTGGCAGCCATCCAAGATCAACCCATCATTTTATTATCTGATGAACAAAGACTTTACAATGAAACTTGGGATTTATTTGCAGCTTCCAAGTGATGTTAGACAAGTCATCTATCTCCTGTGCATTATCTTCACCTTTTCTTTATCTGTGTATTCAGGTATAAAAACTTGACATTTTCCCTTTTGAGTACAGGACTATGGTCATATATTTGTGGACCACTTACCTCAAGACAGGGGGACCATGCTGCCCAGGACCTCATCATAACTATGAAATGAACCTTGGCTCAACTGTTGTTGCTGTTCTTCTTCAGGAACATCCTAGACATATTCAAAGAATAAGTTGCAAGACTGACAAACCGCACTAGTTCCTCACTTTCTCCTGCCTTCTTTTTTGAAGAGCCCTGCAGCCCTGATACCACATGATAGAATTTTTGCTGCTGTTCTCCCCCTTTGTGTGAGTAGGGGTCATGTGAAGAGGTAAAACCCGGTACTTATGGTCATATGATAAACACAAAGTGATGAGGGAAGAATATCTAAAGAGGGCTGTCCAGTGCGTTCATGGATGTTAAACACTTCCAATTCTCCAGATCAGTGGAGTTTCCTTACTCATTTTTTCCTTGAATAACACCCCTTGGTTATGGTCAACCAACTGCCATCACTGAGCAGTTCTGTAACTTCTTCATTACAATGGACAATGACTTGTCAACTCATTTCCAAGAGTTAAATGAGTGTAGAATTTATGAATGCAAGATGAAGACAAATATTTTAAAATGAAAACACAAATAAATAATAGCAACATAATTAAAAAACAAAAGATAAAAAAAAAAGTTGCAAAAATCAGTTAAATTTGGCTAGTCATGTTTAATGAGTACCAACTGAGGTTGTTATTTCAATTTTCTACTAAGAAGCAGTAAAGGGAAAATGCAGACCTCGGTCTTTCTGACTAAACAGCCCTATTGAACTACTCCTCTTCCTGTTCAATTGCTAAGGAACTCCTAATTTCTTGTATTTTTGTACCGGGAAATCAAAATACAGTTTGACAGGCAGAAAGGTTTTTATGCACAAGTTTCGCTGCATTCATCTCTCTGACAATAAATCTGCCAAAGTAGTTGAATTAAATGCAAGGCATAATAACCAGCAAGAACTGTTGAAATTTTTGCCTTCAATTCGCCCCTTATGAATAAAGAATTAACATATATAAACTGTAACCAATAAAATAACCAGATTTGATAACAAGTGCAACCATTGTAAGTACTCTAAACAGAGAAACCCTCATTATCCAAATTGTACACATCCAGCAAGATTAATTTGCTCATCACTTTTAGCCTCAGAGGTGGATTTAATCTATTTACGTTTTCTTAAAAAAAAAAAAGAAAAAGTCAAAAGAGAAAAGATTTTTCTAGGAAATGTATAAATTAACTTAGTTTTCATGCAGTGGAATAGCCCTTTGCTTAAGAATGCTAACCTGGTTTACAATTGTAATTGAGAGACAGAGATAGACATGTGTTCCAATGTTATGATTTTATCAGCTTGCTTTTATTTTTGCGCATGAAATGTGATGAGAGAAGCTACTGTTTGGTAGCAACACCCCTTGTAGGTATCTAATAGTCTACATTAAAGCAGAATAGGGCTATATGTTTACTGCCATTTCCCCTCTTTTACCAGTTTTGAAAATTATTGTTATCCTCATGTTCCTCTGGGAAAAAGAAGGCAGCAACTTGCCTGGGTGAAATGCTATAGTGTATACCTTACACAAAATTACCTCCTATATTTGAATAAAACATCAATTCAGTCTTTTCTCTGGTGTTGTTGTAAGACTGATGAATAATGTATGCTGCTGAGCACTTTTCCCAAAAGAATTGAAAATATTTAATAGAAAATTCAGCATGCACCTACTTGTACAACATGGAGATGCATAATGAATTTGGTAGAGAATAAGAACAGAACTTTAATTTTTTTTCATGTAAGATTCAGTTTTCCTACTAATAATATAGTAAAACTGTAGGATGAAATCCATCAAAGAGAAAGTATCTTGAGTGGGTTTCAAAACATGACATTATAGCTGACATATTACACAACGGCTACTTATTTGCCATGCTTACAAAATATCACAAAATGGGAGGGTGAGTACTCGCATGACAATGTATGATACACTGTCTTCTTCAGTAGCAGATTTTCTCACTAGTTTCCCAGGAATCTGAGTGATTTGTTACTGTAAGGCATTTTTTCAGAAGTAAATGCTGCCTCGTGGTAGCAGATTACCAAACTGAGTGTGAAGGAGGACTCATTCCTCCCAATCCTCCATGGTCACACAGCGTTCTTGGCAGGCGAAATTCTCCATGCTTGCATGAGTGAGGTTGTTCTAATGTGGGTGTGAACTACGTCTAGGAAGCAGGGAATTGAAGTCAGGATCCACCCAGCAGTTCCGCCAGTTACAGAAACTGAATTTCCATCTCAGTTACCAGTAAAGCTGTTCCATGTTTTTTTGTAGGAAACAAATTTGGAAAATGGAGACCTGAATGACTAGTACTGCATCCATCCCTGAACCAGAAACAGTAATAATAGAAACAAAAATATATTTACTGAGAGGAGCATCCTGTAGATGTCATTGGAAGCATCATTCAAATGTGAAATTAAAGAAACTCTGCATTAAATATTATATAAAATTAATGACTGCCTGAAAATACAATCTGTTTTATAATGCAATCACCTTCCAAGGGAAGCAAAGAATGTGAAGGCTTTCACCCAGTGGAAGCATCAGGAAATATTGCAAGTACCAATACTGTGTAAGAAAGATACAAATTCACTTTACATTTTTCATTTTAAAAGTCTGTGCTTATAATTTACAGTGTGACAGCTCACAATAGCTGTTCCTAAAATAAACTTTGACCCAACCAAACTGAGGAGGAAGCAGCTACCTTCTGCCCTGGAGATACACACAGTAAGTTAAATGAGGTTCTTGATCTCTTAGAGTAAGATGTTTAAATCCCAGAACTCTCATTTGCAAATGAAGTGCCTTTATTTCCCAGACTGCAATTTATATTAGGACTGCAATTTATATTATTTATTTCAGGCAGGACATGTGCAGCCAGGAATATCAGATTTATGTCCATGAACAAGAGAAGAATATATGCAGTATTCTGCTGAGGTGAGGATGTGGGTAAGAGATAGATTTAGGACCTTAATATGGTTTATACATTTTATTCCGTGATTTCTTTCAGTCCCTTCTGAAGACATCTAGGTGCAAAAGGAAAACTAGTGTTGTCATTAAGGCTGAGGCAAGACTTAATAGGATTGTCTGTTCCTGATTATCCAGGTCCTTCCAAGTTGTTTAATACTTCTTCTTTTCCCTGATCATATTACTTGTTTTCAATCTTGAGACACAGTGTCTGCCTGCAGGGAAATACTGTTTATCCTCATGCATCCTGGCAGTATAACTTAGTGTTCTATATTGCCAGGTGGGAACACAAGCTGAAGTAACTTAAATTTTCAGTAGGAAGCTCCAAAAACTTAAGTTGCTACATTTCACTGTAAAATAGAGCACATAGAACTGTGGGAATTCTGTGTTGCTTCCTTCTTTTTACTTTTCTTGTGATGCCACAGTTTAATGAGTGTATGTTTTGCTGTTCCTCAGGATGTACTGTGCAATATAGAGGTCTCTGGCATTTTTGACCCAGGTTCAGAAAATGAAACTGAGCTCTTCATTAGCCAAAAGCCAGCAGCTCCTCCATGTTCTTTGTCTGCATAGTCTAACACTTGAGCACCTCTCTTCTATGGCCCTTACCCATTACAGGCTTAGCATCCCCAAATTGTCATATTCAACTGTTCCACCTTTAATACTGCTTCAATTCTCATTTCTCATTATATTTAGACATATGTATTGTTCTCTGTGAAAGTGTCTATTTGCAAAGTAAAAGCAAATAATTAAATATACATATGGAAGACGCATTGCATGAAAGTATTGGAGACTAAAAGGCTAACAAAAATTGATCAGTAGAAATAGTAGACATACAGAAAACAAGAGATTAAAAATATTGGCCAACTCAAACTCTCCAACAGTGCTCAGCTACCTAAAAATTACAGCAGCCTTTTCTTTTGTTGTCCTCACTATGTGCGGAATGCATACAAGACACACAGGTCCCATGCAGAAATGACATTCATCACATAGATTTTTCCACTCATAAATTGCAAACATTAGCATGTCCAGTGAGGAAGTCAAGACCTACAGTAGTCATTACACCTCTTCCATTCTTTGAACTTGCTTCACTGCCAGTGGGTTCATTTCTAGCTTGTATAGCCCCATTCAGCAACTCCCTGCAAACCAGGCACAGTCTCATACAAGAGTATTCACCTCTGGTTTCAGATGTTGGTCAGCAAACAGTGGGTAGCACTGCAGAGAATTTCCACCATGATATGCCTTTGTCTTCATTCTGCCACATCTTCACTGTAAAATCTTGTAAGTACTAATGCCTCTGAGTTGTTTTCCATACCCAGAATGGTCTTGGCGTGACTCAGAACTGTGTAGGGGTAAACAGATAGAACAGAATTTCAGTTGGAAGACATCTACAAGTTATCTGGATCCCAAGCTGGCCATGGACCTTTTCATAGTTATCAAAGCCTATTTTCTTGTGCTAGCTGTTTTATGTTTGATTTACTCCTATCCGTTTGTTTTCTACATAACAATCACATCATCAGTCATATCTATGTAGTCCTTTATTTACATCTCACCTGAGTTCCACATTCACCTCTCCCCAAAAAACCATTTCCCCAAATATTTGTTCTGCAACAGAAATGTGTGCCCCATACATTTCAGTGTTTAAAGGGGCTCTTTTGTGCATGGGACAGTCTTGTGGGACACAAGTCCTAGTGCCAAACTGATGTATTGAGAATAACCATGTAGCAGAAATTCAAACTCTTAAACCCCGGCAATAAAGGATGTTACAGTGAACATCCTCTGGCTCAATCTTGCAGTAGTACAGCATAGGCACATTTGTAGTTTTCATTAGAACCTTCTGTTAGTTTCAGATGAGGACATTTGGTTGGCTTGAGGGCTAACTAAAGGGAGATGATGAGAGGAAGTGGGTATAGTTGCAACATAGTGTTTAGATGTGGTAAACTGAGCTTATTTCACCCCAAAGTTTTAAAGGAATACAGACATGCATTTCATGCATTTGGCAGAACTGTTTCACAGAGATAATACTCTAAAATTCACCCTGCAGATACCCGGGGTAACTTACACTGCCTGAATCCAGTTGAGTAAACAAAGCATTATTGTTTAGTTGAATGACAATGAAACCTGTACTTCAAGGTAAATGTTTCAACCTGATCCACCAAGGGTTGAAATTTGCTAGAAAACAACTGCCAGGAATAATCCATAGACCAAAGAAAAATGCAAGCCAGGCAAGCTTTGTTATATATCACTGGATGGGCATTGGTATATTGTATATTCATCACTTTAAGTGATTCCTTCATCAAGCAATTCTTGTAAAGGAAAGCCAAAAACCTTGAATGTAAGGACTAAATGGAAGGCATTAAGTACATATTGTCCTTATAGCCACTGAATTTTGCTCACAAATTAGAATTGTTGTAAAAAGTGAAATTCCTTATTTTATGGCATATTCTCATGTTCATTGCAGAAGGTTTTACTCCTTTGGCTTACTGCTTCTTCTGGTACATATCCTTATTTCAGCAGTTACATGCACTGAATGTGATTCCAATCTTTTTCTCCCTTGTTTGTTGGACCACTGAACCACAGTAAATGAAGGCACATGGCCAACCATATGGTAACAATAACATCAATGCTGCAGTAGAGGAAGATCAAGAGTCGCATATACATCAGGTAATATGGAATATATTTATACAATTTTGAAGAATATCACTAGTCTGTTTTCTTCACTAATATTTATGTTCTTTGGAGTGCCAGAATGAGGTCAAATCCAAGATGCACTACATTGAAAGTACCAGTCAAAAAGAACTTTTCCCTTTCATCTGTTCTAAATTTTGATCTTGAATAGAACTTCATGGAAATTATATATATTAGGTACTATCGATATTTACCTGGAAAAGATGCAATTTTTTTCAAANAGAATACCCCATTTGTTGGATCCACTTTTTATGTCAACTGAGATAACCAGTTGATGTTACCAGAAAAGTGGTGGTGTAAATATATAAACCTGGTTATAATAATTAAAATTTTCAGCTAAACTGTAGAATGGTATCTGTGAAAAATTATCTGAAAATATCGTCCCATCATTAAACTAATCTAATTTTGGGTCAAACACCAGCAGCTCTGAAAGTTGCTCAGTTATGCTTAACTATCAATTTCAGTTTAGTTTTGAGCTTCCTAACCTGAAATTGGTCATGTGAATAGATGAACAGGAACAACGGCCAAAAGTAATAAATGGAATTGAGTAGGATTTCAAGAATTGGGTAGGATTGCAACACTTTGAAATACTTTTTTGATTAAGTGGAAGCACTGGAACTTTCATGAGAAACAGGGGAGAACATTGTTTGAAACTTTACTAACTTCAGTAAAGAAGGAATAAGTGAATTCCTTTTAAATATTTGATGAGTCTTCTTTAGANGCAATGAAGTCTTAGTTTGAATGAAAATCTATAAATATTCTGTGACGTTCTTAAGGGCCACGTTCAGGCTGCACAACTCTGTGTTACCTTAGCTAGTGTCAAATACCAATGTGGTTAGGAGAGTCAGTATGAAGCTATTGGGTGAAAAGCTCCTGGAGCCTCCTGGGTCAGTTTCTTCAGAGCTAGCTCAGGTCTATCCACACTCCACAGGGGATCTAGCATATTATTTGCTTTAAATATTTACTTGTGTGAAAGATCCTTCTCTCTTTGTTGGTAAGAAATTTTGTGTCACATCACTATTGGCAGACTCACATATATTCAGGCCTACTTCTTGAGACTGAATATCCCTTTTCTGTCTCTTTTGTAAATCCAGGAAAAATTTCCACCATACTGTATACCCAGTAGAGCTCAATGAAATTATCAAAGTAAGAGTAAAACCATGGGAATGATTTTGGATAGCTTAGGGTAACTCATTTCATTCTATGCTCACGCACACCAAGTACCATATTTTCACCAAAATTTTGTCACAGAATTTTAGAAAACAAATAAAAGTCAGACACATTCTCATGATTGAACAAAGAGGTGATGTAAGTTTAAAATTGTACTGGATATACATGTATGATTCTCAAATACAAACTTCTACTCTGCACCTGTTTCTGTAGGTAAAGCACTGGTACTAAACTATTATTTCTATGTTATCAGAAAGGAAGAGGAAATCTTGCCTGACCAGATCTAATTTAAGAAATTAATTTTCACTTTATAGGATGGGGATGCAATCAGCATAGAAGGTGTAGTAAAAGTGAAGGTAATAAGACTTTCTATTCAAGGGAGGGACTG
>WEIV01029530.1:122677-272432 GCA_013390005.1 Calyptomena viridis | reverse complement strand
CTTCAAATATCTGTAAATCATTGTCATGCTTCACCTTTTTTTTTATTCTTTGGACAAAAAAATAGTTGTTCTTCAGAAAATCAGTTCACTTTAAAACAGTAATTGTTCTTAAATTTCTTTTTCTAAACTGCCTTCTGTCTGCCAGGAATCATTTGGTGTCTGGTGATGAACACAATATGCAGATGCAAATGACCAGGCTGGAGCAGAGGCACTTTGTATGGGGTGGGTGAGGAGGAGAGATGATGCAACTTCCATGTGTATGGAGATGCTTGGCTGAGCAGTGGGGTCCCAAGTGAACTTCTTTGTGGTAGCATTTAGTGGTCCTGTTTGCCTTTCAGAACAGAGCAAGGGAAGTATATTTAAGCTCTTAAAGTACTCAGTTTAAAGTAAAAACCTAAATCCTACCCAAGACTGCAGCCTTGCACATGTCAATTGAATAGATCATGTCAAGGCAAGTGACCAGGGTGTTACTCTATATCTGGGATTTTCAGTAATTTCTAAGTGTTTTCCAGTGAAGATGATTATTCAAGTGTAGTGAATTTATGCCTAGCAACAAACAGGCTTATACCAATAATTACATTTTACAGACTTGACAGTAGCAGTCCAGGGACTCTCAGGCATGCTTGGAATATGAGCAAAAAACCAATGTGGCCTACATTGTTGTCCTGGTTTCTTGTACAGTGGTATTTGGAGCTGTTTCCTTTGGGACATACCACAAAAAACAATGTACCTGCCATGAAAATTGGTGGAAAGAGCACACATTCTTGAACAATGTCTCTGAAAGTGGGAAGCACCTTCAGAAGAAGAAAAAGAACATGCAAGGCAGCAGCAAACACTTACAACAAAAAATATGAACTAATATCCTTAAATTTGCATAGCATGAGAAGAAGTGGCTGCAGAGCTGGGTGAAGGTAGCAATGCTAGCTTTAATTTAGCTTGTTCAAAAAGCTCTGAATTGCCTTCATGTGGGTGGTGACAGCCTGTGTCCAGCCTTGTGGTGCTACAGAATTATCACTGTCAAAACTCACTAGTCTCATTTTGATTTTTTTCTTAAAAATATTCAATGCATTATTTACCCAGGTCAAAGAATTTGGGCTGCATAGGTGTGTCTCCACTTGGCTGTGTATACTGCTGTGAAGAACAGCCACCACTTCCACAACAAACAGCCACCACTTCCATAAAAAAGCCTCTTCTTCTTTTCCACTGCTTATGCTCTCGTTCTTATTTCTACAAACACTGTCTGCTGGACACAGCTCTTCCTCAACTCAGCTATGAAAGTAGCTCTTCTCTTTCCAATGACACAGATAAAAAAATCACAAGTCTGAAGAGTAGTTTCACACTTCACAAGTGGTAGCTGGATTTCTGAACTCAAAAGGCCAGGGGGTTTTCAGATATGTATGTATTTATATGCATTTATATACATTAATATACATTTTTAAATAGATGCTGAGACACTTTAAAACTCAAAAGGAGGAAAGAGTGTCAAGAAGAATGCAAATGTCACCATGTTCCTCTTCCAACATCACATGTGACATGTGACATGTGAGTTTGTGGATACCCAATTCATGAAAAGAGTTGGTTGATTGAAAGAGAGCAACTTAAGCTTCTATTGAGGAACCAGCAAGGAGGGAGGACAGGATTTGCAGTCTTTCTTTCATGAGGTGAAGGGAAAAAAGCCTCCTTTTCTAGCCATTAAACATTTCTTTCCTAGAAATACTTTTCCTTTCAAGCCTAGATGAGGATTTTGCCCTTTCTTTTAAGGAAAGAAGTGCTATTGTTGTATTCCTTCAACACTGATGGAACCTCATACATCAGGTGCATATCTGTTGTCTAACTTTTTGCTGTCTGCTACTATCAGAATGTGTCTGTGGTGAGTCTATAGTTACAGAAGTACCAATATCTGAAGAATTTCTGTGAGGCAGAGTTAGCCACTGGCATCTCCACATCTGACTGAAGAGGGTAGGAGTGCCTTTGTGCCACTTGGAGGTCTGCCTCACACATCACAAACACTGAACATTCTGAACCTGTAAGCTCCCTTTTACATGACTGCAAAACTAGCAGTTCTGTTAAGAATGTGTGACTGCCACAGCAAAGGCCAGTTTGGTACCAGTATCTGCTACTTCCAGCACTGCTTCATGAAGGACTCAGAAGGATCAAGGTGATGTGATATATTTCTTAGTTAAAGAATGAAACATAGAGACAGAAATATTCCCTTCGTTATTTTGGTGTGGCCACGACCTGGCAAAATAGGTTCATATTGAAATAAAATGAATTATATAGTCACTCCACAGGAATGTTCTGATAATAACTTGCAGAAAAATACAGTGCCATTGTATGTTCTATACCTGTCTTGCGTACCTATGACCTAGAAAATAAATCATTTTGTCTTCATTTTGTATGAGGAAATAATATGAATTTATTCCAAATAAATTAGAAAAGTGTACCTGGGAAATGCTGGGTCATCTAAAAATTGAAACAGATATGCCATAAAATTATAGGAAACAGCTTTCCATATTGTGTCTTTTATCAGTCATATTGGATGAGTTTGACATTGTATGTTTTATCCCAAATGGTTGCTATTATTTCTACAGTGATTTGACTAGAGGCAGCCTCAGAAAATATGAAATTACTTGTAAATCCATTACTAGCCAGATGGTTGGGAAAGGTCATGAATGAGATTGGGGAAAAAATGACCTGCTGCAGGATCCAATCCATAAATATGGAACCTCTCAACAGACACCCTAATATGTAGTTTAAAAAAAGAGAAAACATTATGATGAAGCTAAAGAAAAAAATCTACTAATGTTGAAATGATTTCTGAATGTGCATCTCTCTCTTTCATTCTAAAAGAAAATACTACCACAACACTGTAGCTAGATCTTTGTTTTATACTTAATGAAGCTTATATAAACACCATATTCTCACATTTTTTATATGCACGCCTTTTTTGGATACTTTCACAGATGTAATATTTTAAGTCATTATAACAATAAATATTTTTTCTTTCTTTGTTTCCAGGGTGCTCAGGCACAATACACAGACTGAGCTGTTTGTTTTGTTTTAAGTCAGCCTCTGCATTCACTTTGTCACTGTTAAAACACTGATAAAAAAGACAATAGTTTAGATTTATTCAATGAGTCCAAGTGGTGTTTTAGTTCAGGCACAATCCTGTGGCCCAGAAATGTCCTTGTTCCACTGAGGTCTTGCTGTACAGACAGTAATTTCCTAGATGGTAAAACGGACCACAGACCTCATTGTTATGAGTCAGGGAGGGCAATATCCTCTAAATACTGTAGAGGCACTGCAGTGTTTTCCAGGTGCTGGAAAATTTGTAAGTGTATGTAAGCTGATGGCAATAATGTGATGTGTTTCGTCATACACATAAGCTGTATGGTCAGTTCATAAGTGTTACAAGATTTAACCTCTTATTAAAATGGAAGTGATGGTGCCCACTCCTTTGTTTTGGTAAGGGGATTTGGGATCCACAGAATGGATCCTGGTGCTCTGTGAAGAGCAGACACATACAGACACAATAAAAATATCCCACAGGGCTGATGGATCCTTCACCTTCTTCTTATTTAGACCTTGATTCTGTTCTCAAAGATTTCCTCAAGCCCTGGCGTTACCAAAGAACAACTTTTATTCAATAATAGTTGTGTAAGAACTTATCTAGATGCAGAAGTCTTTTCTACAATACCAACCCATTCCTGCATCTTCAACTCCATCAGCAACCAAGAGTCAGATCCTTAATCTGACATCAATATGCTTCCTGAATCACATCTGCTGAAAAAATCAATTAGACAAGAAAAAAAACATAAGGAAATGAGTGTTTCTTATAATTCTTTAAGTTGTATGCAAATATTAAGTTATGGCTCTTCTGTAAAGGCATCTGAAATTTATTAGAGGAAAGGACTCTTTACACAAATGCTATAAAGCCTAAGGTAAGAACTTTGAGTCTCCTGTGTTGTGTCCTTACCCAAAGGAAGTAGGAGTACAGTGAAGCTGTTGTTCGTATCTTGAAGCGTGTCCTTTTTTTTATATAAGCATGCCTTTTTTAATATTGTAACTCACTGCTTGATATCTCAGATAAGAAGTGGACCTAACTAGAAGTGACACTCAAAGCTGTTCTAAACATTTCTGACAATTTGTCTAGCATTCATTATTCACATCGCCACAAAAATTTCTAACAAGCTTGAATATCTAAAGGCTTTTTCTTTTATAAAACTGTAGATTAAAGGTTGCAGCACTACTGCAGGCTACAGCCTATTGCCTGTTTCCAGCAGGCAGTGTGTCACAAAGTTTGAAAATGGAGACATATTACAATATCATGGTTATGTTACAAGACGATTTCTGTGTGATTTTTCTGGGAGGAAGAGAACTACTGTGAGCTGTTCATATAAAACCCAGCGCTCTATCATATACATATGGCTATATACCACTCTACTCTTGTAACCCTAGCTCAGATACAGCTAATCTTTGTGGTCTAGCTTTCCAAATGTGGCACAGGCACTGTGGCTGTCAGGAGCACATCTCAGCAGTTGTCTCAGCCTTTCCATGCTCTGGGCACAAAGGTGGCTTGCAGGAACCACAGATCTGAGCAGTAAAAAAACTTTCATATTTTAGAAATGCATGGCCATTCTCAAAGTGAGATTCTTTTGGAGTCTTTGCAACTCGTCCTGTTCACAGTGAGAGAGCTGCTGTGTGGAATATTTTTTAGGCCAAGCATGTTCAAATCATCAGTAACCTCAATGGTCATGAAACAGAGCACTGTGTTATTATACCCTTTTACAACAACTAGCTGCCTCTTCTTAAATTAGTCAGTTTTCTTTAAAGAGATTATATTTGTTTATGAGACAACATTGCAACATGCACCACACTTTGGACATTACCATGTTTCAATCCTGTTTCATTAGGACTGCAGATACAGTCACTGAACATTCACTCTCTCTCAGGGTAAGTGTATCATAATACATGAAGGAAAAAAATACGAAACTTAAAAATTACAAGGTAAGTTTCCTTTAGAGGGTAAAACTCTTGTGACTTAAAAAATAACAAAGAAAATATATATCTAGTAGTGTGTTCTTGCTCCTTCTCACAATTCAATGAGAGTTAGCAGAATAGGTATGCTTCATGCACAAAAAAATACTGCAAATAATAATAATATAGAAAATACAATTTCCTTTTGCTCATAAATGCTCCCTCTGAAGTGTAACAATACATGTTGTTAATATATATTGTAATTCCTTGCCTGTGTTTTTTCTTAATGATGATCTTAATGAAAACTGAGTAGTTTATTTAGCAGACAAACATCAGATATTAGTTCAGAAGAATTCTCTAGGTTCTATGTGCATACCTGTGTGGATTTAATCATTGTCTTCAAACAATATTTCTGTGTGTGTCTGATTCAGATAATCAGGTTTCTGTCTTTGTCTACATTTGGGTCACTGATCTCAATTTAGTGGGAAAATGCTAAAAAATAATCTTATTCTGGTGTAGCTAATTGAAATTGATAGAGAATTAGAAAAAAAAAGTTAGGCTATCTTGTTTTTTTGTTCCTGTTTTATTTACTGCAATGAACAGGACACATTTGGTAGCTTTTTCAGTGCTTGGAGTGCTGCTTCATCTTGTAGTTCAGGTGAAGGCAGCCCTTTTTACCTACATTCCTACACTAATGGAAAACAAATAAGGATGCCCATCAGGCCCTGTAATTGAGGCTAGAAGCCCAAGAAAACTTTATAGTGAAAGTAAATCCCCTTCATCTTCTTTCCTTCCCATCCACTTCATCCTGTGCCAACTATTTTACTTTCCCTGGATCCCACAATAAATGTGTAAGTGACCTCTATGTGATCCGTTCTTCTGCAGATAGACAATCATTTCTTGCTGTGCACAAACACTAGCTGGTTTGGGCTTAAATGGAGTTTCCTATCTGAAGCTTCCTATAAAGGTTTTTCATGATGTCCAATACCTCTTTCTTGAAGTATAATTGAGGAAATAGCTTGAAAACATGTAAACGGAAATTGTAGACTCCTGTCTCCACAACATTCTGCATTTCTGCATATTATTTCCTTATTTTTTATCATGCTTTTTCCATGAAGTCAGCATCCGCTGTAGAAAATCATGCAGCCTCACAGTGAGGAATGTCCCAACAATAGCAAGAGGAGTCTTCTCCAGTTACCACGGTGAAGAAGTAGAAAGAAGGCAATAGGCCACCTTGTAAACCCCTTGGTAATGATAGATGAGTGTAGGAGAGCTGCCAGAACATTCTGAGGGAGGAGGGCAAAGAATATATACATAAAAATATAAATATATGTGTATATCCTGTCTACAAGATATTCCATGCAGCTTCATGTTTTATCATAAAACTAATTTCATAACTGTTGACAGTTATAGTCTTCATAACTTAAAATTCATAGGTCTGCTTAGCCTCCAACACCTGTGACACCACCAGGCTATCCAGCTCTCCAGAGACATCTGGAGTTTTGCGGAGTTTTCCTGAGTTATGTGATGCTAATTTTCTTCATGTTGGAAAGCATTTTTCTGGATTGCAACTTAAAATACCCTATCAATATTCTAAATGTGTCCCTTCACCCTACCTTATCCAAATATGAGGGATACACCATTAGAGAGACTTACTGATCATTCTGTACTTACTGTGTATTATGGCTCTGAGGCATTGCTTCCCTTAATATTTTTGTTGCAGAATGGGCTTATGAGATGTCTGGGTTAAAACAGATATTTAACAGCAGTCTTAGCTCCTAGATACAATTTTTGTGATATCAGGACCTCAGTCAAAATCTCATGAGAAAACTCTATTAAAAGTGTCAGAAATTCCTAGCAGTGGCAAAAGGGAGGTGTGAAGTCAGAACCGTAGAGGAAGGGCTTGAACAACCTCTAGTATAAATGCAGAGGCTCAATACCCTCTGTTACTTTCAAGCATTTATACTTGTGCTCCCACCAGCTTCAGTTCATGGTGGTGTTACAGTTTCCTTGAAGAGTGTTGTTCAGATGAACTTTAGAGTTCAGCTCAAAATGTAATGAAAAATGAAGAAGGCAATTCCAGAAAGCATCTGTGTACAATGTCTGTGCATGAGACCAGCAGGAGACAGGAGAGATGACACATTTCTAACCATTGAACTAGTATACTTCNTGCAGGGTAGAAATGCCATTGTGATTCCCATGTGAACAACTGCACAACATGCAAAGTGAGTATCCCATAAACGAAGAGAAAGGTTTTCAATTATTTGCTCAGTACTCTCAAGTTCCATATTGGACTCAGAAATAAGCATGAAATGAGCAAAATAAAATCACCTTCAAAAAGAGGAGAAATATTTGCAAAGTTTTCCAGGATTTCCTCATTATATTATAGTTCACAGGATACTTTACACCAGCATTGCAAGTAAAAGGAATGAAACAAATACAAGTTATTTTTGTTGTTGTTGTTTTTTTAAATAGATACACAAAATTTTAATTTTAACCCACATGTCGGACACCAAACAACATTATTTGCAGAGGTACAGAACATTGCAAAACTGGGGACAGATCAATTCAGTTCAGGCCAAGACTAGATCAACTAAACATTTATATTATGCTCAGAATGCAATCCCCACTATCTTTTTCTCATTCACTCTCCAATTCTCAAATAATTGAGAATTATTCTGGCATGAGAATTATACTGGCATTTCATACCAGTGTGAGATGCTAAAGATAATTTCAGATGGAAATATCTATGGAGTCAGTAGACTGAAGTCATAATAGAAATCTGGAGGAAAATAGTAACGAAGTATCTCCTTAAAAGCACTTAAGAACAAGACTTCTATCTTAAATTTTCATCTATATGAGCATACATGTACTTAATGTTGTGAATCATTTTAAAAACATTTTCCCCTTGTTTCTGGCTCCAAGGTTGAATGATTCAGCCTACAGTATTTTACATTTCATTGTCAAGGGCAGCAAAACTGAATATAGCTGTTCCTTTCCTTGTTAATTCACATTTTACATATTTTAGCTTGTCTTTGAAGTAACTGTTTCTGGAAACCATTCATTCTTTTGTCCTTTCGGATATCAGGGTTGTCAGAAGTACTGTATAATACTTGACATAATGAACCCAGTTTGAAAAAAATCTCATGGTTATGAAGTGCTCCTGGAGAGGAAATCTTCCCTTTCCTACTCCTGGTCCATGCTATGGACCTGTCCTCTCCTTAATCCTGGCTCCTGTCCAGGGCTAGTTCATTGGAAATCCTTTGTTGGGGTCCATGCCTCACCCATTAACACAGCTCTGCAAGACAAGCCAGATGGCCCCTCTGTCTGCCTGCGGTGGAGAGCAGGTGTTGGCAGTTCACCTCATAAGCCTCTGCAGAAACCTTGTTTTGTTTTCTGTCTTTATGTGAGAAGAGTTTAGAATAACGAGCCACTTCGTAAGACCCTGGGCAAATTCCCTTTCTAAAGGCTCGCTACCGTCTGGTTCATAAACACTAATCTATACCAGACCTACTCTTCTTACTCATTGTTATAAAACAGAAATGGGAAAAAACCCCAACCCGCTTTCAGTCATTGCCCTCACCCTATGGTCCCACTCTGACATGTTCCACATGTACCAGTTATTTCTCAGCTTTGGACTGTTGGCAATGGAGATCTGAGACCCTGGCAGCATCCTTGTCACACATTGACAGCTATTTGGTCACTGCTTGCAATTCTCAGCCCAGATCCTTTCTCGTGTCTTTTGCTAACATGGAGTGGCAAAACGTTTCACATGACGGCAAGTGGAAGTGTTTATGAGCAGGGTGGGTTGGATCGTGTCATTACTGCAGAGGGAAGAAATGCAAACCCTCTTCCTGAACCTTTCCAGTTACAGCCAATAGTCACAGGCTATTGACAGTAGCTGCAATTCTATATGTTTGTAAGACTGGGTCAATAGTTAAGGCTCCAACCTACAGACTGATGAAAACACAGAGCCCAGACTCTTTTAATGAAAATGCTTAGAGACTGAACATTGATCTGGTGGTGGCATCATACAGTCATCTTACAAACAGAGGATTAGTGAAATCCAAGTGCTGTCACAAGCTTCAACTAGATAAACCACAGCAGTTGCTTCCCCACAATGTCACAGCTTGTGTTTCAGTTCCTTTGCCATAGCTGTATGAAAGGGTTAAACGAACCATGTTCTTTGCAATGAAGTAGCTGAACTATACCTGCTCTTTGTGATACAGCATAAGGAATCACTTTTTCTTCTCCTCGAGTTGTGTGTATCCAGGGCACAAGGCGAGCCGACTAAGGGTTTCGGTCAGGGCACCTTTTGCTCTCTGCTGGCAGCCTGCGGGAACAGCAGCATCTCTGCATTCAGTGTTCACCAGAGGGCTCGGTGAAAAACAGTGCCACTTTATATTTCTGACCGAGCCAGCATAACATGCTAGTGCATTTAATGCATTCTTTGCCTCTGTGTATGAACCATGAGGCAAAAAACTAGGTAACAAATATGGTGAGAAGTACCATCTTTGAATGGCTATGCATATGTATGTCTGCCTTGCAATTTAATGTAAAATTTAAGTTAATGAATTGTAAGGGAAGAAAATACTTTGGAAAATGCTGCCTGCATTAGAAATATCCAGTTGGGAGTGACAAATTCCTCCTCTGAGAGGAATGATCACTGTCCTGTATTGGTTTTTCTATTGCTTTCCCCCCGCCCTTTTTTTTCCGGTCCTATTGCAAGTGAAAATAAGAATTCTCCTTCATCCTCTATTTATTGTGACTAATTCTCTTGTCAACCCAATAATCAGCTAGAAACACCAGCAATTTTATGTAGCAAATGCATTTACTGACAGAAAGAGAAGATCTAGTGGTTGGGTGGATCTGTTAACACATGACCACTCAAATATAAATATAAAAAACCATTTCCCATGATGACGAAAGTAAAAGCCTAGAGTTTGTGCTGGCAGATGAACAGGAACAGATGAAGCAATTACCTTTCCCACATTGGTAGCTCAACACCTGGTAATGGAGTGTGTGAACAGAGCTACAGCCTCCACCCCATAGTTTAGCTGCAACTTCTGTGCAAGGCTGTAACTCCCAAACACCAGGCAAGCATAAGGGTGATTGAGTTTAACATGGGAAGAAAATTGCAAGCAGGGACATTTAGTCATAATGGAAATGAATCATTTTGGGGTAAGAAAAACAGTTGATTGGTCTCAGCAAGGGAAATAGCCACATCAAAAACATTATGCATTTGCTTGGCAGGAAAACCTTGACCATACTATACCTACAAACCAGAAGGATAAGGAGGTATTTCACTGAATTCACCTGGAGACCGTGCTTGATCTTCAACAGCTTTGCTGAGTACCTCACACTGACTCTTGGTTAGATGACATATCCAACATTGTTTGACTTCTTGGTCACCCCCACCATGTGTCAGCCCATGCTGGCTGCCAAGTGGGAGATAATGGCCCTGTGGTATTTGAAGTGGCTCTTGTTACCTAAAGTGAAGCACTGCTGGACATCAAAGTGGGTGGCAGGGCAAAATCAGTTTCTTGTGCATTCCTAGTCATGAAGTCTGGAAGACAACATTAGACTGGACATCTAGTGCATATGTTATTGTCACCTACCTGGCATGTACCTGGGGCAAAGACAGGTGATAAAATCCATTCTGTTCTCTCTTCCATTTGAAGATCTGTGGATCGAAAGAATTTTCTTGAGCAAAAAATCATACGTTTGTACCTTGTTTCCTGCTGACAAAATATTTCAGTAAACAGACATGAGATTAACTACACCACAGTAGGACAAGGAAATGAGGAAGGAGAAAAGAGCTGACTGCCAGAGTGGGAAAAATAGCTTTTTCCCTAGTAAGGAAAGACAAGACTCAGCAGAGAAGTTTGATTGGTCTTACCCTCCCATGCTTTTCAACATTCAGAGTTTCAACACAACACAGTAAGAGTAGGTAAGCAAAGCCAGTGCTCAGCTGTAGTTTTCTAGAGGTATTTTAGAGTATTGTGTATCTTATCCAGTGTCTGGCTGCTATTCCCAAAGGGTACAGGCCCCCTGGAGATGCTCTGTCACAGTGGCCAGCTTCCAAGCAAATATTCTGGGTACCCTCATATTCAGAGTGTCATTAGATGCTCATATCTGGACATCTGGCTTTCAACTTAGGCATGAACCATAGATTCTGTGCCCAGAACCAAACATTCTGAGGTATTTGGTGTGATCCTGAAGATGTTGCTTAGGCCAAAGATATTGTGGGTTATTGCACACAAAACGTGATTCGGTGGAAACCTCTAAGGACAGGTAACCTGAACTACTCAGGTCACATTCTTTGCTCCTGCCATATCCCCACCTGCTGTGATGACATACAGGTCCCAGGCCTCTGGCTGTGCTTCCCCAATAATCCCCCCCATGCTGGGATTATTGAGGTAGAGAAGGTGGACAGGTGAGATACTGCTGGGGATGACCAACCAAAATGGCAAAAGCTTTTGGTTGGAGTAAATGCTGGAGGTGGATGTTTTCCATGTGCAGAGGCATTAACACACTATTCTCCATCATGCCTTCACCTGTGGTCATGTTTTCCACATCTGTGGCTTGTTTGAACATCTGAACACCATTGCATAGCAAACTCTACAGCTCAAAATTGAGGGAATTTTTTTCCCTTGTGGTTCCTAACATCCTCCTTTCATTTAATTTCATTGCTTCCCTGCAGCTATTAAAATATGTTTTAAGAAAAACTGTAGTAAAGAGTAAAGTTTTCCAGTTACAGCACCTGATTAACAAGGAAACAGGCAACTTTATCCTTCAAACGCAGAGACATGGGTTTGTTCTTGAAAAACAGGCAGGTATTTTTGCAGTCCTGCCTGGCACACTGTCAAAGGTCTGTGCTTTCTGACAGTGAGTGCACACCACGCTCTGAATACTAGTGCCTGTGCATCACATTGGAGTATCCATCAGGAAAAATCCTGAAAATGTCCCCATTACTGCTGTAACAGAACACTATGAAACTAAACCAGACAGCAAATAAAATGGAGATCAACATCCAGTATAAAGTGAAAGCCACACACTGAGCATGCTGATTTTAACTGTCTTCTATATTTCTAGTACTTGGGTCAGGACATTGTGTCGGTCAAAGATTGGGAAATACCAGAAAATATAGTCACTGCCAGAGCATGTGCAGAAAGTTGGCAATGTCAATGCTGTCAGATATGTTCTTTAGGGCAAATTAGAGTAATATTCCCCTTTCAAGCAAATAGGTAAATTTGACAGTGGCCCTCTAGTTATTTGTTATGGGTGCCTTTCCTTGTCTTTAAGATGGCAAATTAAATTGTCTGTACCTATTTCTTCTCTTACTTTCATTGGTGCTAAATCCTTAACTACAGTGGGAAGGATCATGACCTGCTTAATTTCCTGCTGCTTCTTAGCCCAAGACATCCCTCGGGTATCATATCACAAAACACTAGGTGCCAGTTCCAACTGAAGGAGTCATTACCATCTTTCATTGAATAGAAGCACTGAAATAGCAGTAGGAATGCAGAAAAATGGAAAGGACACAATTATCACAGTAATATCTTTTTTTGGACCTGATTCTCATGTCATTCTGCCATAGACTAGAAAGGCAGATCCTTTTATAGAGAGAGTGGAGAGACAGTGCCTTCAACATAGGATCAAACTTTACACTCATGCAAGGAATTGGTACAGTTGAAGTATTTACCAGTAGCAAACTCCTTACAGCATGATGTTTTAAAAGACTGTCTTTTTGTTGGAAAATTTGGACTCAAATTGTTGAATGGGTCTCACTTGAAAAGAGAGAGGAGAACCAGAAAGGAAAGAACTAAGTAATAGTAAATCCCTTGGGGTCCAAAGTGCTCAATTTTTGTATTTAACACTTCATCTCAACAAAATTAACCCAGTTTGATACTTCATCTAAGAAACATTAAAACGATTTAAAAAAATAAACAACAAAAAAACCCAACCAAAATTAAGAAAAAGAGTTAAACAATCTGACAATGAGAGAAAACGTTTCATTCCAGACTACAGGAAACATTAAAGCTTGAGCCAAAACACATTTTTTCACTTTGTTCTTTTCCCTAGAATACTCGGACAAATTTAGTTTTAGTTTGTCCCAAACCAAATTTCTTTCCTCTCTAAAAAGCCCACTACTTACTGACCTCAACTAATCACATTGGTTTCCTTTTAGAAGGGCCAAATCATATATATTTTCTGGTCAGTTCTCAAGTGATAGTAGGCAATGGCAAAGAGAGAAGAAGAGGGTCCTGCAGGACATTTTTAACCAACCCATCTATGTTTGTAATATAATCCAAGGTGCCATTAGACCACCCTCAAGCAGATTAAAACCAGTATGTTAGGGGAGCTATTGAGCAGGATTTTTATATTGAATAACATGGTTCGGTTGCACAGATGTTTCTTCTATTATACTAGTTTTAAATTTCTATTTCCTTCTGTAACCAAGTGTTACAGTGTTGGTTCTCTCAGTAATAATAACAGTGCCTACAGAAGAGATGACTCTCTCTTTACCTATTTTTTGGGGAGCTATATTTTTGGCCACCTAGAAGTGGTTTTCATCTCTAAAGTTGAAAGTTCATATTACTGTCAGTCTACAATTCATTCAGTAAAAAATGAACAAAATTTCTGTAACTGACCCACTGAATTCATACTGAATAATGTGCAATAGAGAGAAAGACAATGCCTTCATTTGTGGTTCAGGGGTCTGTCACTTTCTATTCAACCTGGAATTATCCTAGAAACTGGTGGAAATTTAGACACAGATTGAACAAAAAGCTGCTTTCAGGGCACCAAACAGGTATGAAATTTGTTTAAAAGTTTAGGGTGTTTCCTGTTTTACTTGAATTTGTTAACTCCTGGCCACTACAGAACAAGTAGAAATCTGAAGAAGTCAGCAGCAGCTGACTTACAGGACATAGAAAAGACTGCAGCTGAGTAATACTTAATTAAAAGAAGATGTGGCAGATTTTAGCATGCACGATTATTTATACATCTTATCTCCACTCTACAGGAAAGAATTTAATTTTCATAATTGGTGTTTGCTGATCAAAAATGGTCCTAAGCCTTTTTTAATGACCATGAAGTAGGGCTGAAACCTCTGTTTATCTAAACTCCGTATCATTGTAGAGGCACCGTTTTAGCTTGCCTGTTATTATACATTCACCATAAGCATCTTGGATACCTTACAACGTTTTTACTTTTGTTTTGTAGAAAACAAAACAAAGGAAAAATTCAGGGAGCTATACAAAATGCTTGGATGCAAGACTGGTGGACATGGCCAGGGCCCCTCTGAGTTCATCTTGGGGGCTTTTTGTGTTCATAATCACTTCCTACTGTGCCTGCAGGAACTCTGTCAGCCAGTGCTGGGCAGCCGGTGGGTGAACAGGCCATGACTCTGCTTCCTCTGTCATCCTCTTGGGATGGCGGGGTGTTCCCAGAATGCTTCATGGCAGTGGAGGGTGGGACAGCTGCTTCGCACAAACCGCTGCCTGCGTCTGTCTCATTCACTCAGTGTGTCTGTCACCAGAAGCCTTTCGTCATTCCTGTTTTTGTCAACCTTCTGCAACCAATTTGTGAGGATGCTCAGGATAGCAAGAGATTATCCACTTTGAAACAGAGTGATCTGCTGTGCTGTCCAGCTCACAATCCGTCTCCTCTATCTCCTGGAGTACAAAGAGAAGTGGATTTCTGACGATACAAGATCTGACCAATGAGGTGACTTACATTTATAGTTATCATATTTCCAGAGTGAGTGGCATTTAAATACCAGTCAGTCTTCCATGCAAGTATCTCAGTGAGCTCAGATATGCAGGCATGCTGCAAAAAATATCGTAAGCAGATATAAACGGGGGACTCAGCTGAGACCTGTGCAGATGATACCCAGCAGCTCTTTCCTGCAGGTATCTGGCCTATCTAAATTTAAAATATCTCATCAAAACTACAATTCGCTGACTTCAGATGTTGTACTAGTGATCTGCTGGGTCAAGCAGAAACAAGGTTCTGCCACTAACTGGGCACTACTCTTTTGTATCTTTGTAGTTTTGCCCATATGTTACATCGCACTCATATATGGAAGTATTTACTACATATTGGTCCATAATTTAAAGAAATTCATTCATTTACCACAAACATCAATCATGTTTTGCAGCTCATGAAAAGCAATGAGTGTTCCAGATATTGGCTAGTTCCTGCCCTTGTTTCCTGAGGAGAAAAAAGAGAAGTGATTAATCCAAATTGTGGATGCTGTTAATGAAGGTCTCTATTTCTGAGGTTTAGTCACTTCAGATTCTCTTTGTAACCAGGAGAGATCATCAATACAGTCACCACAATTTGTTCTCAATAAATTCATCTGATCTAGAAATGTACATCGGCCTTTGCAAACTACTTCAGGCTGGATCAATGGGCCAAGTCCAGAGTACAGGGTTCAACAAGGCCAACTGCCAAGTCTTGCATTGGGGTTGCAACAAACCCATGCAGCACTACAGGCTTGGGACAGTGTGTCTGGAAAGCTGCCTGGCAGAAAAGGACCTGGGGCTGCTGCATGACAGCAGTGAACATGAGCCAGCACTGTGCTCAGGTGGCCAAGAAGGCCAGTGGCATCCTGGCCTGTATCAGAAAGAGTGTGGCCAGCAGGACCAAGGCAGGGACCATTCCCCTGTCCTTGGCAGTGGTGAGGCTGCACCTTGAATGCTGTTCTGGGCCCCTCACTACATGAAAGACATTGGGGTGCTGGAGTGTGTCCAGATAAGGGCACAGGAGCTGGTGAAGGCTCTGGAGCACAAGTCCTGTGAGGAGCGCCTGAAGGAGCTGAGAGTGTTTAGCCTGGAGAAGGCTCAGGGGAGACCTTATCACTCTCTACAACTACCTGAAAGGAGATTGTAGCAAGGCGAGGATCAGCCTCTTCTCCCAGGCACGTAGCAATAGGACAAGAGGACACAACTTCAAGCTGTGCCAGGGAGATTCAGGTTGGACATTAGGAAGAATTTCTTCATGGAAAAGGTTATCAAGCATTGGAAAGATGTGCTTAGGGAGGTGGTGGAGTCACCATCCCTGGAAGTGTTCAACAAATGACTGGACATGGCACTTAGTGCTACGGTGTAATTGACAAGGTGGTGATTGGTCAAAGGTTGGACTCAATGATCTTGGAGGCCTTTTCCAACCTAAATGCTTCCATGATTCTGAATCTGTGATCGTACTGGGTGGACCTACATTGTCTGGAAAGTGAGTCATGACAAGTAGTTCAAAAGCAGACACCCAAAATTGAGCAATATGGTTCCCATTTCTAATTCCTGCCTAGAAACTTAGTTATTTTTTAGATCAACATAATTAAACATGATGTACTTGGATACTGTTCTAGTCATGTCTGAAGAGCTGGGCCTTTATTTTTAACTTCATGCACAGGATAGCTCCACTGTGAGACACATAGGTATATAAAGGTAATGCATCTGTGTAAAAGTGGGTACAGGGTAAAGTTCTTATTTCAGAGTAACTGCTTTTTCTTTTTGAGCAAACCAGTATGAATGTTCAGATTTTTACATCATGTCACTGAATCAGCTTTGTCCTATGTATTACAGAGTTTGGTCAAGAAAGGAAGAAAGTGGTTTATCCTGCTAATTTCTCGAACACTCGCTACAAATGTTCAAAATCATTAAACTTCATCAAATAGTTAGAGAAGAGAATCAGTTTTCACTCGATGTTATCAGTAAAAAAGTGCTTAGTGAGTGCCAATTTTCTTATTCCTACTTACTCAGAAAGAGCTCTATTGGTTTTGATTAGCATATCCAAATGAGGAAAATAATAAGCAAAGCAAGAAAAAACACTAAATAAAACTGCAGCTGGTACCAATTTTGGAACCAGGGAGAATTCACGTCTGAACTTTGGGGAGCAATTCTTCTTGAAACAAAACCTGCCCCTGAACTTTTCTGACTTCCCTCTAAATGTCTCGTGATCCTTATAGCAATACTTTATTTACCTGCTGAACATATTGCAATATGTATTTTATTTTTGCCTGTGGTAAACCCGCTGGTATGTTCTGTCATGTCTCCCATCTTGGTTATGATCTACAGATGTCAAATATCCCTTTGAGGCTCAGTAATTTGCGATAATGCTTCAAATTGGACAACTTTGATTTCTTCATGAACCTTTCAGTTTACCTTACAAATGCCAGGATGTATGCTGTTCTCTAGTTTTGAGAGCATTAGACTAGGTGCAAACTGTGTGTGCAGGGTATTTCTTTGGCATCTGATCATTGCTCTTTCTCATTTCTAGCTCCTTTTTTCTTCTCCTGACCTTTGCGATATGCAAATATCATACATGCATGAGGGAAAATAAGCACAGCGAGGCTGGGGTGTAGTGGTTTCCTTGTGGATACTCCTATATGGATTCAGCAGTTTTCATATCTCCTGGGTTTGCAGCAGTTTGATTTTAGTGGCAGCCTTGCTTTCAGATCCTGACTCTCCCGTCACTGGGAAGCTAACTATCTCCATATGTTCAGGCACTTCCTGAGATGAAGCTAGGCAGTGCTTGATCATGGATGAGAGTCTGGCATCCAGCTCAATGAAGCTCTTTGTTTAAACACCACTTATTGGTAGAGAACACCAAACATCCCACCCTCCTTATCAATGGAGGGATTTAAATAAAATATTTAGCATGAGGTATTGCTTCCCCCTACCCTGCTTTGGCATTAAGTGACTGTTAAAGGACCAAATGGAAAAGAAACAGCAAGTTATTGGTCTCAGTAGTGTTAAAGTAGTGTTATGGTCCCACAAACAGGAAATGTCACATTTGATAAAAAACAAGTTTCAGACTAATAGAGTTGCCAAATTATTTGAAGCGATGTGTTTCATATATGCATCTACCACCCTTAGTCAGTGCCAGACAGATAAGAGAGGCATAATTCTGAACGCAGATGAGCTGTAAACAGACACCAAGGCTGGAAGGAATGTTACAACTGAGTTGTAATGAGTTAGACTATGCTTCCCACAGGTTACCAGAATTCAATATTAAAGAAGAAATAAAAATAGTGAGTTTACTTATTCCTTTTGGACAGAGCTAAGGAGTAGAGACAGAGACATCCCTTGATCTGCCCTGCTATAATGTCTGACACAGTATAGGCTAGTAATAATTTGTATTCCACCCACTGGATGAATAAAAAAAAAAGGAAGTCTGACTCGGAGATGTGTCACTGTGTCAACAAACTTCAGTAGTAACGCATTTCATGTATGTCATGTCTGTGACTTGAGTCACAACCCAATCCAAAGACAGTTGGTGTACTAGAAATACTCAAGATGATTTTGAAGTATTGGGAAAATTACAAAAATTGCAATAAGTCACTAAAAGTTAAAAATTCAGAATCACAGTATGATAGAAAAGAAAAACTGTTCAAATAATAAAAGCAAAAGGGGGTAATGCACTCCAAAAAATGAATTTTTAAAATATTTATTATTCATAAACTTTTTTCTCTACTTTTTGTTTCTGGTTAGCTCTTCTATCTTTCTGAGGTACAGGGAAGGTATTAAGGGACTCCTGATTAACACAGGAATAGAATAGCATTCTTTTATGACTATGGCATGCGTGGAGAAACATTGCAGTTTGAAAAGCTGTACTATCAGTAGCTAGAATCACAGAGTCACAGAATTTGAGGTTGGAAGTGACCTCTGGAGATCTTCTGGTCCAGCATCCCTGCTCCAGCAGGGCCACCTAAAGCCCGTTGTCCAGGACCATGCCCAGGCAGCTTCTGAATCTTTCCAGGGATGGGACCCCACAATCCCTGTGAGCAACCTGCTCCAGTACTCCATCATTCTCACAGTGAAGGTCTTATCTTTGGATTCAAGGAGAAGTACACTTAAAGGAACTAAGAAAAGACAGAAGTACAATTATCCAGGAACTGCATAACTGCACAAAAAAAAAAGTCATCACACATCTGTAAAGAACTTGCTACAATGCGAGAAAACCATCATGACCAGTGGATTCACGTTTCAATGGTTATGCAAGCCACACTTAAACAATTTGTACCAGTTTCCTGCCAGTCCTGTGAAAACTCAAATGAACAAAGAAACATTTACAAGCCCTTGAGAGTCTCCACCTAATACTTTAAGAAAGACTTTTTGTCAGACTTTGACATTTTGAATGGAGATCTGGTATGGCATGATTTTTATCATTAAGGTACAAGGCAGGAAAGACAATCATGCAGAAACTGCATGAACTGAAGCATGCAGAAGCTGATAACAAGATCTTTTCACCAAGTGAGCTGATTGGTGCCACATCTCATTGGCTCATAGTCAGGCAATTGCAGTCAGAATTGCTTCCCCACATCTGTAGTTTGCAAAATGTGTATCTTAGTACAGGTAACTCCATTCTTGCATTTGGAAAGACAAAATATTTATCCTGGAGTCAACTGCTACAATTGTTCTGGATGGGAATCATAGGGCTTGTCTGAAGTCCCAAATCATCTTTCCAAATTTTTGTGCACAAGGTGAGCTGTCAAAATTTCCAATAGCTGCTTAGAAATTTGCCCAGTCTCTCCAGTGTCAAGGCAAACAGCACAGATCCTGTCAACTTCAGGGGTTACAGCAGCAAAGGTCTGGCCTGATGTCTTGATTTCAGAACAGAGAACCCCTAACAGCAGAGCACAGAGGAAGCAAGCTGAGCACTGTTCCAATGTTCCTTGAGAGGTGTGCAGCAGCTGTATCACAAGTGAAGTTACATGTTCCGGTGTCCATCACAATTCTCCGTTGATGGGCAATCCATCAATCTTTAACTAAATTTAGTCTATGTCAAATAAAGATCCTTTCTGTCATGTCTGTGACCCCACTTTGCAGGTTTGCATCTTGTGAGTACTGAGACTTCAGCATGTGGAAAGATTCCAGGCAAAGGACATTTCACTTACATTTCTGGCATACTGCTAAGTCAAACTCACCCAAAATTATAGAAGGCATATGGTATCAAAAGAATATGCTTTCAAAAACATGGCCACAGCTACCCTATGTTTTATATGACAGGAGGGAAACAGAGTAATTGAACAGTATGTGGACTATGAAGGCATTTGACTGACAAATGGATGCTGTGGGTGATGTTAAGGGAAATGAATTACTTAGGATTAGGAGGCTGGGAAAACACAAACAGTTCCTGTATCAAATTCATCTTTCATAAAGCAGCTTTTGTGGTTATATGTAGTTACCTGATTTGTCTTTTTGACCAGAAGCTGCTTGAGTTCTAAACTTTCTAGTCCTCTGTGCTTATACAATGCTAGCCTCTATGTCTATATCTGACTGTAGGGTCCAGGAGTACTTTGCCTCTGGGGTCCAGCTGTGTGGTGTGATGACATGCTATCTCTCCTCACAGCTTGTTTTTTGGTAGCTACGGTAACTTGGGCAGTAAGCTCTGATGACAGTATAAGAACAGGGAGGCCCATCTGTGTAGAATGAACACCCAAGTGCATCTGGTACTCTTTTTGGGATTCAGTCCAAACTGAGACCTTCAGGCAATACCAAAGCATAAACGGAAAATACGAATTGAAAACTGCTGTGATGCACTGTGCTGCATCCTGTCTATAACTACCCTGTCTGATTTGTTAGTTATTTCTGAGTTTTTCCTGGAGTTTATTCTTTCAGACTGAAGCTTCAATGTTGTAAACCCCCACCAGCTTCACTTCACACTCTTGAGCGTGTCCACTGCTCTCAGCACACTGTCTTCCTTGGACAGTGTCAGACATCAGCTCAGCTGTCCACAGAATTGTGTCCAAAATGGGAGTCTAAATGGACTCCAAAATGGAGTCCAAAATGGATCTGCTGCACCCAGCACCTTGTACATGGACAAAAAAGTAATTTTACATCCCTCACTGGCCCTTTGCCTTTTCCTTGTGCTGGTCCTGTGCAAAAACCTTCCTCTTCTGTCCGACAAAATGCTTCATTGAAGATGTCAGGTCCAAAGGAAGAGAAGGTGTATTCTGAAAACAAAGGTGTTAAGGAAGAATTTTGTGAATATTTCCCTCTTCTTTTTGGCTTGGAGAATCTAAACAGTGAATCACTGAAAAACCTATTTCAAGAGANCCTCCTGCCTGCCCCTTCTTCTCCCCCCTCCCACTGCCTTTTTACCCTTCTATTCGAATTTGACTTTTTAGAGGGAATCTGGAAACTTAAGTCTTCCAAAAGTGGAGAAAGAAGAAAGGCAGCCTGTCATATTTCTCTGATAGCTGGAACGTCTAGGTCTACATCTGTTTCCTGTACAAGGAAGCCCAAGGAGCAATGAATTCACTACAAATAGTAATGCGTGTGCTTTCTTTTTATCTTTAAACAGAAACAGCGCAGTTAAGCCTGGAATTTGAGTCCACGGTAACCAATAATGTCTCATTAAAAATACAATTGGAAAATAGTTACAATGTCCTTGCGAGCATGATTACATCTGTGTTAAATAGGCAGAGTTTAAATCACATTGCTACTGAACGAAGATATGGGTGGGAGTTTTTTTGAGTTCCCAGAAGTTAAATGTCATAAGGCATGTCTGCTGGCTGGTTCACCCCTGCTTCCGATTCATGTGTGACCACATAGTTCACATGAACTCACATGAATCAGAGTCTACATATGTTGCTGAGGGTGACAAGCATCTGAGATTACCAAAGCAACTGAGGAAACTGAAAATTACTTAGAATGAAATGTTTTTTCCCCCTCTAAAGAAATAATTAATTCGTTTGACAATTGTTATGGCTTAGTAGAGAAACAGCATTTAGGAAGTTCACCCTGCTGAAGAAAATGTTCTTTTCATATAAATAAAAAGATAATAGGAATAGCAAGACCTCCTGATTAGCATGATCTCTGAACAGCATTAGGAAAATCAGTGATGTGCTTTATTAGTAGAACAAGAATGGTTTTGTTTTCTCTTTGTTCTGAGCTTTGGACAGATAAATGAATGAAATGGGTGCAATCTGTAAAAGGTCTTTTTCTCTGTACTTTTTATTCTATCTCGTCACCATGGAATCGACATTAACATTTGTCAGTGCGGCACTGAGTCCCAACATCAAAACATCTTTTATTTTTGACATCTGATAAGACTCTTTGTAAGTTAGAAGAGAAATTTTCCTTTTCTGTCCATTTGCAATGTATATAGAGACAGCAACCACATTGGCATTGTTTGCCTAAACTCTCCCTGGGAAATTAATCAGGTTATGGGCTCATTTTATTCTGCCACACGAGACAAAAATAAACCAGTATGAAATGGACACTTTACTTCTAACAGAAAAGAAGAGAGATCTAGATGTTCACATGCATCTATTGATTTCAAGTCCTTAGAACTGAAATACCTTGTAAATGCCAAATTTGCAGAAGGCAGGTGCTCTGCCCACTCTCAGTTTGGGCTGTTTCAATGAATTACAGGCATCACTTCAAATTACATTTGAAAATCTCAGCAGAAGCACGTTTCAAAGTCTGAAGGTATCCAGTGAAGAACAGCAGCAAGCATCCATGCTTAAACATGTTAACACATTAAATTCATCTGCCAATACATATAAAAACAACTACACAAATTACTCCCCTCTTCTTCTCAAGTGTGAGCCTGATGTGGCAGAGGGCAAGTACTAGACATTTCTGAGGATGCAGACATCGTGGAGGAAACTCAAGGTGGAAAGGGAATTGTTTTTCTTTCTTTGCTCAAAGCGCAAGGGACAGAGAGGGAATTTTCCTTACCCAGTCTCCTAGGGGTGATCACAACCAGTTTATTTTTTGAAAGATTTGCTTTTCTCCTCTTACCAAGACAAGAAAACTGAAATGACTCAGAATACAGTTACAAGCAGTTGTTAAGCTTTGATATAAGTGCCTTCTAATGTTTGTAATTATTTGGTATTTATTTTAACAGTATGAACCCTCTTTATTTAACACTATCTAGTGTGTAGAATAAAGGCACTTAAAGCTTTGGAAAAGAGAAATTTATTTCTAACATAACACTCTGCTGTCTCTCTGCTGACCTGTTTCAGCAGTGAATTTAGCGTGACCAACATATGACATGCAGCAACTGAACATCAAGTCCAGTCCAGACTTCTCCTGTGTTCATCAGAATCCACGGTTCACTTTGATGTCCCATCATTAGAATGCTGGAGCAATAGCTCAAGTGCCATTACCTTCAGCTCACCTTTGTTCTGCAGGATAACTTGCATTCTCAGTTAAATCCCTTCCTGTACCAATCTTTATGATAATATATGCAGGACTGCGATGTCATCTGGTTAAGTAGATGCACTGCCTTTTGGAATCACACATATCCTGTTACAAGGGTCACTTGTTCCTCAAATGTTTCTGTCTGAACAGAGAGCTTCACAGCTCCTATGTATACAAAATATTGGACAGCTTTTCCCTGCCCCAAAATTGCTACATGGGAAATTTCTATGAACAAAGGGCTGGAAGACATGGGTTGTTTAAGGCCATGTGCAAGTTAGATTGGACACTTTGCATGCTTTTGTCTTAGTTCCTGAGACTGCTTAACCTGCTTAGAGAGTTCGCATTGCTTAGTTTTTTCCCAGAAGTAAAATACATCCACTGAATGTTGGCGTTGTCTTTCATTTTCAATGAAGACCAAAAGCAGTTGGCAAAGAGATTCCTCAATTGCCAGGAGGATGCCAGCAGCAAGAGTGGAAAGACAAGGGTGGGAATAAGAAGACTGCTAGCACAGATATGCTAAGAACAGCACGCTGGTAGGTAAACAAAGCAGCCCTGTGTCTCAGGCTCATGACTGAAGACTTTCCCTGCAATAATCTGTGTGTTCACAAACACCCTCACAATTTCATCAGGCTGGAATTTTCAGGTAGATTTCTGCAGGAGGAGGCATCCAAAGTACAAATCATGCATGGTATTTCCTCTTAAGCATAGAGGAGGAAATACTCACAGAGGTGAAGGCAGCCAACATTTCTGAAGGGATGACTAGAGGCAGTGCAGTTCAAAGTAAATACTGAATCTACCATAGGTGATATTGTTGCATGTATAAAGGGCAAATTTTAAGAGAAATACATAAAAGGTGAGAAAGCAAACTAGGAATACACTTGGAGATATACAATCAAGACAACCAAAGTGGAATTTTAATATGAAACATATTTTCTGTCAGGAAATGAATCTTTTCCTAAAAAATACTGAGCATACGGCTCACAAGAAGGAACAAGAAGATGAATCTGGTGGATAAAAGTAATTAGAGATTCTAAGATGACAACAAAGCATGTTATCAGGACTGTAAACAGGCTAGGGCTTATCAAAGTCAGAAAGGGGTAGAAGGAAAAATTAGACAAGATAATATGTGAAACTTTGCGTTTTCAGATATTGAAAAAGTATTCTGATATAAAACATGCTCCATTTTCAAAGTTTACCTTTGACACCTTTATATGAATGTCTGAGTTTTAAAAATGTGGATAAAGATATGAAATGATCATATCTTATATGCCATATGCTGAGAACTATATTGAACCTGGAAATGGCTTGCCAGGTAAACTATACATATAGCCAGGTAAAGAAGGTCCACTCTCAAGTGATTTGCTTAAAGATGTGTCCTTCAGCACTTGGACTTGATGTATTAATCTGATTTAATATGTTAGTCTCTGTAGTGTGTAGAGCCACTGAACCAACTAGCCTTCGTAAAGCTACATGAAAACATGTAAAGCAGCTACAAAATCCTACTGGATTCCAGACTTCATTTTTCGCTTTTCCTGAAATCTGGAATGCTGCCTTAGAGACCAAATAATTAATGGACATAAGCAAATTTTGGGAGCAACTCATGCTAATAACTCAAATTCCAAGAAACTTCTCATCATGTAATAGTAAGAAAAATCATAACTACTAAGTTTAATATCATAAATTCTTATACTGCATCCATAATCACACCTGGAATTTTTCTTTAGTAAGTGAAGTCAATACAGGTTAATAGCATTCAGATTTTTCTTTAAGACAATTAATCCTGAAGAAAACATTTAGAAGTGCAAATTTCACCTGTTTGAAGACAGAACAGTTGCTGGTGAACAGTGTTTTTGAAGCCATAAAAATGGAGTATTGAGAATCTCTGCATCCATTAGCTTGACAGATGTTCTTGAAAACATTCCCCTGGTTCTAGGATTGGTATTACACTGTCACTGCTGCATGTCCCTGACAAACACTCAGAAACTCTTATGACTTTCTGAGTGCCCTTATGTTTTCTGAATCCAACAGTCACACATTTATTACTTGTTCAATTTCAGCCAATATATGTAAATCTCACTGCAGATCAGCCTGGGCGTAGCTTGAGACGCAGAATTGCTTTGGTACCAATTACACATCTGTTTGTGCTCTTGTGACTCTCCTGGAGAAAACCCAAAGGGATCCTGAGAGTTACACCCTGGGCAAGATGGTAGGTCATGCTCTTGGGTCCTAATGAAGACACTATTTAAACTGAAAATTGCTGGGTAAAGATGTCTGGGCAGTACTGCTCCTGAGTCTCATGGAGACAGTGTGCATCAAGTGTCACTTCAGGCTGCCATTCAAAGTTTTCTCACCTATTCCACTTGTCATGCAGGCAGGATGTCTGATGTATTTTGCATTTGCCTATGAAATAAAAAAATCACCCCCTGGTGGCAGGGCACCTGAAGCCTTTATCCAGGCAAGCTGCAGCTTGGAAAGAGAAGAAAAAGCATTTAAGTCTTTTTGGCTTTGAAGCTTCATTGAGCTGGCACAATCTATAGGACTATTTACGACTAATTATGGTCCTAAAAAATAGTTATGCCATAACAATGTCTGGTGTGCTGTGTCAGTGTGTGCTTGTGTTCACACACCCCTGTGTACAAGAGAGAAAGACAAAACCACCATAACAATCATAACCTAAGAAGCTGCAGTATTGGCACAAAGGGAACTTATTTGCAATTAATCTATTTTTGTTGAATATTGTGGATTTGTGGATTATCTTTTAGATTCCTTTAGGAAAGTACAGAAAATTCCTGCACAGACCCGAGGGAAAACCATTTTACTGATCCGATAGCACCTCTGCTGTTAATATAAATATCGGCAAATCTGTATAAATACTGGTGGATTCTGGAAAGGCTGTGAGCAATTTAACAGCAAGAAGCTCCTTTTTAAATACAGGGAAATGAAATGCTTAATGAGTCCCAGGATGTGCTGTGTATATGTGAGTGATTACATACAAATGCCATATAATGAACAACCTGAGAAGATGTAAGTTGCACTACTTCCAAATTAATTATTCCTCAATTAAAGGCACAGTAGTGTACTTGCTCTGGTTGGGATTAAAGTTCCTCTTCTGACATTATTCACCTGCTGTTATGAAAACAAACACATTTAACTTAATAATCAATAAGTCTGTTTTTCCTAAAGCTATTTCTTGTTTTCTTGGGTAAATTAGGCCCAGACCTTCCATTCAGTTCTCTTGTGACAGCTCTCTGAGCTCAACAGAGTGGAGTGTGGGCCACTTCATGACAGACCAGCAGTCAGGAGGATGATACATCTCAACTTCATTGCTACATATATTTTCCCAGATTTTTAACATATCTACCAAAGCTTGCCAGAAGTATGTAGAGTCTATCACAGGTCTTCCTACCCCTGTTATCTCTCTGTCTATGGTTGTTCTTTACACCGCATTGAGGTTTCTCAATTTGTAACAAACTGCAATTTTTAAGCAGTTCTTTAGTAAAGGGAAGCTGCTCATGCTGTGAACTTAGGAAAATGCACATGCCCAACATTCTGGGGTTCCCAAAGGTGGGGATTTAGAGTGGTATGCAAGAGCCCTCTCCAGAAATTATGGGTGCAGGTGAGCTCTTGTTCTCACCAAGTCCTGTGGCTGGCATGTGGGGCACTGGGGTCCCTGACCCAAGCTCCTCACTTCTGAGGGAGCAGTCTTATGGCAGCTGCCAGGACTGGCCAGATACTGGGCAATTCTGTTGGGGTTTTTTTTGTGGTAGACTGCACATGCTGACAAAGCAGGAATTTCCATCTATCAGTTCTAGTCATTGTCCTCCACAGAGGTGGACCAGGTCTTGGGACTGCTTTTGTTGGTCCACATGGAGGAGAGAAGTGTTTGCAGGAATGACACATCTAATGTGAGTCAGCTGAAATTCACCTGGTGTTTCACTTGGTTACTACACAAGGCAGTATGAAAATCAGAGTCAAGAGGTCTAACCCTGATAGCCAATTTCACAGACACATGAACTAAAGGGAGGGGGTGAGTGTGTGCTGACTACCACCTTCTTCACTCTGTTTCTCTCAAAATCTTCACTTTGAATCACCTCTAATTTTGCACTGGATGTTTTCACTGTCTGTAGTTGATTTAATGTTTTTCGGGCTCTGTTTTACCATGGGTGGGACTGTAGAAGAAGGAAGGAGGCAAAGCCTGTGGGGTTCCCTTTGGTTCCTTTTCTTATTTGGTAAAATATTACAAGACCTTACCTTACTGTTCCTACTGCTTTCTATTTTGTTAAAATGCCCAGAATCTTTGGGCATTTTGTGCCAAAAAACATCCCTACTAGTCTCCCTCCATCTCCTCTCCCACACTCCTCCAGGGTTAAAACCCTTAAGTGGGGCTTCCCACCCTCCTCATTGCCCAACAAAGGAAAAAGCGGAGAAAAGAATTACTGTTTAACAACCTTGAATAAGAAAAATAAAACACAGCTACTTAAAAAACAGTCAGTTTGAGCAATATTTTCACTGAAAAGGATAATCTAAGACATTGTATCACCAAGAGCCTTGGAAATGCACAGAAAGTAAATGTCAGTATACTTTCTGCAACTGTGTTGACTGCAAGAAAACTTTGCTAAACCTTTTGTTTATATAACTGTGGCATGATTGTTTTCCTGGGCCAACAGACAATCTGAAAGGCTAGTTCAGGACTAATTTAATTAGACATCCAATTTAACCCTTGAACATGATCTAAATTTATGGGACTTAGAATAAAATTATGTAATACCTACCTAGTTAAACCAAAGGGTTAGCAGAGGGTGAGCTCTGTGTGTGTGGAAACTATATCTGTTTGAAATACAATTTACTGGGTTAATCTAGAATAAATAGTTCTAATATAATGACAGCTCTTATCTCAAGGATGTAGAAATGAAGTATTTTTTTGCTTCATGGTGGGAGTTAATAGCTATGACAAGGAAGGAAATACAGAAGGAGGGCAGAAAGAAAGAGAGAAGACAACAGGGGATGGAGGAAATCAGGGAGAAAGTGCAAAGACCTGGAAGAGAAGCACATCTTACTCAGCAACACTGACTGTGAAAAGGCAGATAAACAACAATTTACTACTTAAAAGTCATATTCTACCCTTGAAGTATGTACAGACCTCCCCATGAGGTCAGTGGGTGTGCCAGTCTGGGCTGTCAAAAAATATGTTTTCTGAAATTTATATCCTGGCCTTATGGGAGTAGCTGGATATGGAATTTGGCGCTGGCTGTGGAACAAGTTTGATATTACTGTACAGAGCAACTGACGCTGGTGGATGCATGACTGAGGTGTGATTGTGTAAGGATACACTTTTCCACTGTCAGCTCATAGGAAAGCTGATCAAGCTGCTTAGTATAAATAGATTGTCTATTAGTTTGTGGCCATGAGTTTTGTGATTTCCTGTGTACTCATTCTCACACCTTCCTGAAGGTGATAGTTTCTCCTTGAAGTAACGAAGATTGTTACCTACTTTATCAGTTGCAGTGACTTGAATGTGCCAGGAGACTAAGGAAGGCTCTTCTGGTGACACAGAGAGTTCATGGGGGAGAAGGGAATGGATCCATGGCAGAAGAACTGCCCTTCTCTATGGTATGGCTATGTCTACATGGACTTCTGTAGGACCAAAATTCACTTCTGCCAACAGTTCAAGACAGTGTTACTTCAATTAGTAAAAAAATAAAACAAATTCTAGTAATTAAATACCCAACATAGTTAATGCTTGGATTCACTATGTAGTTTTCAGCACCTGTTTTGATTCTATTGGTATAAATGTGTTCCAAATGGTATAATTCATATATGACAGGAAAACCAAGCAGACAGCCATCCATTGAGCAGCATCCTTTAGGGTAAGGGAGTATTTCAGGTTTAAGGCTGGCAAAAACTAGAATTGTCAGAAACCAAATGGAATCAGAGGAGTCTGATTTTAATGGAAGGAGAATCTAGGTTAACACAAGCCACTTTCAGAAAGATTTAGATGAGGTGTACTTAATAGCAATATAGAGATCCTGAAAGCCTGGCTAGTCCAAGGTTCTCCCTGAGAATGATCAAGACCATTTATATCTGACAATTTATCAACAATCCACTGTAAATCAGGTGAAGTACCATCTAAAATTGATAAAATCCCCTTCTAATCCTGAAAAGAGATTACATAAAATCTTGACGGACAGGGTTTCTGTCCTTTCAAATGTATTTCTGGCATTGACTTTCAACCTCTGCATATTCATGTCTTCCTCCAAATATATTGCCAAATCCAATCTTGTTTTAAAGCATTCCCTAGTCTTAATTTTCTTAATTCTGTGTCAAGGCACATATCACTATAGGTGCCAAAACATGAAGAAATATTTTCTTCCTTTCCTTTTGGACTTGTTATCTTTGGATTTCATTGACTCTTTCCTCCTTCTTGTGCTACAAACCAAAAGAATCAACAGAACAAACAGAAAAGCACCCTGACTTGCCCCGCCTTGGGTAAATGAGGTGTAGGAGAAGAAAGTCCTCATCTTCTAAGCTGTTATAGCAGACAAATGTAAGAATCACTAACAGATAGGCTGTGTTGGGAGAAAGATACCTGCTAGGTAAAAGCCCAAAGAAAATTTGCCATGCGCGCAACAACTGTAAGTTGAGCCTTTGCAGATCTAAGCATCCCACAACTTCTTTTTTTCATCAGTACAGAGGCTGACTTGCAAACATCGAGTTTCTCTTCACAAAAGATGATAGCTGTCCTCATCTGGCATATACATTAAATATGTTTTAGATTTTGGCTGGGCTGGAATTTTTTCACTCCTTTCATTCTGAATTTATGTCCCAGTGGGGCATTTAAATTGGAGATGACAGTGTATCTGTCTCTCCCTCAACCCTGTCAATCCAGTTGCTGACAAGGAGAAAAAGTGAATTAGAGGGTCATGCTGCTTCAGTTCAGCTCCTCTCTCAAAAATAGATATCAATGTGAAGTAGCCATGAAAAGACTTTTTGTGTATGGCTTTATGCTGTCATAGCAGTGGTTGTTGTAAAGAACTGAGGAAATGTGAGATGAAGTGGAAATACAGGCATGGATGAAAAAACTGACAAAATGTCAGGAATCCTTTTTTTGTAAATCTAAATGTAGAACTGAAACTGGAGCTGAAATGTATTAAATAACTGTCAAGTGGAGAATTACTGGGAGCTGCCTTCCACTCTGTGTAGAAGATACCTTTTAAAATACTAAGTAGCATCATTTTCATCTGATATTCCACACAGTAGTACACTGTACTGCAAAATTGGGATTAGATGCAGAGCCCGGGTAGAATGGCATCCTGCTACAGGCTTTGGTGAACAACCTCAATTAACTTCCACTGGGATTCTGCCCCCTGCACTGAAGAGCTGTGGAGGTGTAGAAACATTCAACAACTCCTCTGTTGTGGCCGTGCTGGGAGCTCGTGCTCCTTGTGAAAGGGTAATCCTGATCAAAGTTGTTGAGATCTCAGCACACAGGGAGACCTTCTTTGACATTTCAGGTACGATTGCAAAAGGAAGAAAGAACTATGATCAAATGGAGCTGACTGAGTCATGGAAAATATTGGGAGCCTGGACCAGTTAGATACTTTGTCGATGACCTCATGGATCGTCATCACCAACTGGCCTGCTTTTATCCTTCCCTCTCACCCTCACCCCCCACCAACAGCAAACACTCCCCACCATGAGCTTCTACAGACAAAATGTAACAGTGGAGGCTGGAGTCTGCAACTCTGCAAACCAAAACCTGGGACACAGGTTTTAGTGTGTTGTGCTCAAAGACAGTCACACCTGTGTCATGACGGTGATCACAGGAGGATCTGACATGGAAAGACCAAGATGTTAGGAAACCTTAATAACATACACAGATTCTTACAGAAATCTGTAGAAAGAAATTAGAGAGTACCATAGTAATCACCTAAGAACAGTGTTTGAATTTTCTGCTTCATCTTTCCTGATGAATGGCTGAAATGAAGGTGGGTTTCTTGAACAGGATTCTCATCCTGGTCACTAACCCAGGCTGTGAGGGCATTGCACCCTGAGGCAGGTGCTGTGAAGATGTCTATCTGACTTCACAGTGAATGAAGGCACTTTATAAATAGTTAATTTATGCCTCCAAACAAGTTTTAATGGCACTATCTACCCTCACTACCCACTGACACCAACAGAGCTTCTCCATTCAACAGAGGAACACCACTGGTACTTGATATTTCTGAGCTTTAGTTGACCAATTAAATCACAGATGAGCACTGGCCACAGTCTAAAAACTGTGCCAAATCTTACCAATAGTGTTGTCCTGTGCTGAACTGGGAAGGGAACATTGCAAAAACCTCTCCTTTTCTTATTGACAAGTCATAATATGACAAGTCATCTCTCTTATGCCTGAACTCATTAAGCTTGTTGACTCGATGAAAGAGAGATAAAAACCTCCTGCTACACGAACTAATCCCCCTCATAAAGGTGAGCCAGGCTTCAAGTTTGGCTCTCTTAAAGATATTGTGATATCTCTGAATGTTAGTGCTCTGTTTCATCTCAAAAAGCTCAGCTGTTCTGATGGCGGAATCTCACTACAGTGATTGCATCTGAATGTGGCACTTGTAAAACAAACACGTGGCATCATTCACCTTAAAGCATTCTCTTCAAGATGCCTGTCCCTGTTTCTAGACCACTCTAAAGCTGTGGGATGATTTCTTCTTGTGCTGGTTTAAAAGTAAAGCGGCAGGAGAAATGAACCCAATTTAGAGAGACCGCAAGTCAGAGCTACAATTTACTAAAAAGGTTACAATACATACAATGACACAAGGTAAAAAAAATTGGCTTTGACCCACAGGGACAAAGTACAACCCAGCTCCCCGAGGCAGGAACAGCACGGTGCTCATTAGCCCCTGTGCCAAGCACTGTGTGATTCCCTAGGGTGCAAAGCAGAGGGAAAGGAAACTGGTTAGTTGGGATGATGGTCACAGTTCTTTTGAAGAAACAATGGCAGCCTCCTCAAGAGAGGCAGCCACAGCCCTGCTGAAGTTTGGTTCTCCCTCTGGATCTGATGAGTGGTACCCCAGGTCTCAAAACCCTAAGATTATATATCTCCAGGTTCAGGTGGGAATGCCCAGTACCTCCCCCAAGGGCAGGGAGTTTCACAATGGGTGGTTTAACTCTGTATGTTGTGGGATGTTTTTGGATCCTTTGGTGATCTGGGTCATTGTAACTGCCTATTGTGTCAGTACAGACAGGTCTATTAGCAGAGAGAACCCCTCCAGCAGGGTCTGGAGGTGTTAATGCCTCCCTGCATCTCTTATCTATTGTAGCCTGGGGTGTGAGGTTTGCCCTGGGCAGCTGCTACCAATGATTCATTATTAACAGCCCATCAGGAATTACATAGAGGGTATAGAATATACAGTTTTTGGTTATACCCACATAGTGATAAACTCGTCCTGGCCCCTGTAACTGACACTTCTGAAACAAATCGAGGGCAGACTAGTGAATGCTAACTGTGCTTGCATAAAAGCACTTGTTCCAGCCACCATCCCCATGGACCAAGACTGGAAAGGGTGCGGAAAAGCTCCAAGCTGGCTATGGGACACATCCTGTCTTCCGGGCATTGCATAATTTTGCTGTCCTTTATTTATTTTTATTTCATTTGTCTTAAATATAAAAACTAAGAAAAAGAGTGGGAGGGTGAAGACAAAGACTTATACAACCTTGCAAACACTATGATTTCACCTTTTCTGGTAATTTTTTTTCCCTTTAGCCTATATTAGAGCTTTGCCTACCATTCGATCTTAGATCCACTACTAGAACAGATTTGCTATAAACAAAATACTGCTTTTAAATGATGTTTTCTTTAAGTAAGTCTGAGTGTGATTATTGTGGCTTGAGAAAACAAGAGACTGTTTGTTTTGTTTTAACTGAATTCATGACATATGTTTGTAATAAATGGACTTGGGCTGTTGTCCTGATGATAAATGGGCCAAAATTTGAAATTACTGCAGCCTTGGTGAAATTTCATCACTGCAAAATCCAGCAAAAAAAAAAAGTCATATGTGAAAGTTAACAATTGAGCAGAGTGAGGGAGCTTGGAGGTAGGATTTATGGCTGCACAGTATGCTGAGGGACAGGGAGCAGTGGAAATGTGTGCTCAGAGGGAAGAAAGAGTTTCTGAGGCCCCCAGCAAGACTGTGCCCCACTGCCATTTGTGGGGCTGCAGACCAAGCTCAGCCGTCAGCCACCTGTATTTCTCCTCAGGAGCAGCAGTTCCTGCTCAGACCACCTACTTTGAAAACCAAAGCCAGTTAAGGCAGAATTTAACTGCTCAGGTTCAAGACAGTGATGCAAACTGCCTGTTACCCAGGGAGTCCGAGCTGAAGTACTTCTTTGGCTGTCTGTGACTCCAGCTTTGTCTGAAAAGTTCACAGAATATCTCTAAATGCAATGTCTCGTAGATGGTCTGAGCTGGTGGACTAAATTTAACTGGGGAAATTTTACCTCTCAGCACCCACCACTTCCTCCTTTGACAACAGAAGGTTTAGGATGGACGCAAACAGAACAAATGCCAGGCACAGAAACTGATCATTTGCGATGAATTTCATAAAACCAAAGACAATTTTTTTTATTATAGTTGCTTTACAGTGCAAGTGCTCTGCTTCTGCCTCCCTTAACCTGAATGAGGAGAAAATATCTTTATCCTGTCACCCCGTGTCCTCCACAGTCTCAGGGTATACAGAGCCTCTAATTCCTTGGGCCTTCCCAAACTCACCTCCTCTGCTTTGCAGCCATCAGACGGGGCAGTTGTCTCCATTTCTTTATTGTGATTTCCTTAACAAACTGAACTAAGCCTCAAGTTTAATCCCAGTGCAGAAAGCAATAACTGAGGCAGTGAATAAAATCTTGAGGGGAAAACTCCGCAAGAACATTTTAAAATCAAAGCATCTAAAACCAACCAAAATTATAAAACAAAAATGTTTACAACACAAACACCCTACTCTGCAGCCTATCTTTTTTGCAAAGAGCACCTATAAACTTACTGCTTTGTTTCTTCCTTCCTGAGAAGGGGATTTTAGTTCCTTAATTCTCTCCTGATCTCTTTATTACAGGGAAGGGTATGGGCAACTCTACTGTTTCAGTCTGTGGTCGGGAAACATGCAGATGTTCTGAAATTACTCTTTGATTCTATGTCAAGAAGTTTCTCCTCTTGATCCATTATATTAATTCCCAGATTGTTTTTCCAACAGCTGTCCACTAAGCAAGCTGAAAACATTCAGAGAGAGAGTAATCCTTTATTATGCAGAAACTGATCCTTTCCGTCAGGTCAACTCCAGTTGTTGTTGTTGTTACACATAACAAGCCAGGTACAATCTTGGGGATGGGGAGCAGGGGGGGCCAAGGGGAGGCAAGGGCTAAACTGATGTGATCATCTACATTTCCACCTGCACACACAGCAGTCCTATGAAGACCTCATTTAGCCTGTGGGAGGTTGTCACTGCTTGGGTGCATGGCCATGGCCCTGCTAAATCCCTCCATGTTTGCTGTGCCCACCAATAGAAGAAAGACAAAGTCTCTCAGGAAACATATCTATTGGATTGGGCACACATCATTTGCCAGATGGCGAATGATGCAGATGGTGGGGAGTGGATTTATCTTGGCTGAGTATTGTGTTGCTCTCACTTCTGGGTGGCACATCAGACACTGTTTCTGACGCATGACAAGGATGTCCCAAGCCTTTCATTTACATTCCTATTGACTGTTCTTATAGGCTAATATTACACCTTAGGTAGCCCTTTTCTACTCCAGTCAAAAGTGTCATTGCTGATTCTACTCCCCATCTTCTCTTTTACCTATCGGTCTCTTACAAAGAAGCTTTGGTGCAACTACAGAAAACTATTATGTTGCAATGGGAAAAGCTGTACTTTTCCCTACATCATAACCCAAATGGGGTCAAAGTATGCTTCTAAAACA
Organism: Calyptomena viridis; assembly: GCA_013390005.1. Lineage (NCBI taxonomy): Eukaryota > Metazoa > Chordata > Aves > Passeriformes > Eurylaimidae > Calyptomena > Calyptomena viridis. The sequence continues at coordinate 237,333 of WEIV01029530.1, read as the reverse complement.
TATGTGCTACATGATGTCAAATCAGGACACTAGTAATGGGAGGGCAGAAAGACCTGCGTCTCATCAATTCCACCCAAGCAGACTTTCAGCTGTGCCTTTTGTTCCCGGACTTGTCTATCCCGTATTGGCCTTTTTAGCCACCAGCGCACTTGTAGTAAGCGTGGGTAGAGCCCTTCCCATAGCTTCGTTTGCAAAGTGTAGCTATGATGATGAATGGGAGGGTATTTTCAGCAGAATACAGAAGCAGTTTTTACTAAAGGCAGTATCTACACACAACAGAGACTGCATAGAGAACAGCAAAAATGTCGCATATCTTAAGGCTGTTGCCTTAAGAAGAGCAGTTTACAACGAAAGGACTGGGTGATATAATGTCATTTGGTGCTTAATCAGTACAGCATTTTGCTGTGTGTCGTTAAGATATACTATAAAGAAGGCAACATAGACTGTGTGATGAATGTGTGAAGAATATGTTCTTCATTATTCCCACACAAGCACACTATAACCAGGTACTTTATCTTAAGACAAATTCATTTGATGACTTCCAGTTACATTTCCAGCTGAAATGACTTTTGAAATGTGATTTTAGGCTTTATGGAAAAGGCATGCCCCCTCTGCAATATCTGTGGGCCCTAAAACTCTACAATATACTGGCAGACTATGGGGCCTTTGTCTGATTATACAAGTAATTAAATTTAAAATTTTATTAAACTTATTAATAAAGACACGAAGCATGAAACTTCATATTTAGCTTTGATTTGTTGCTTTCACTAAATCCACAATATCCTGGTACATGAATACACTGTGTTTAAGGCTACACTGGTTTAACCGTGTAAATGCAAAGTGTTGCTGTCCTACAAGACAGAGTTGTGCAGTTCAGTTTTGGAGATTATTATGATCTGTGTCAAAGCTGAATTAGTTAGCTATGACTAACTAACTTCTCAAAGACAGTCCAGAGAGGTCTCCTAGTCTTTTGACTTCTGGAGGAGTCAGAGAGGCATCCTGGATCCAGGAAACAGCCTGCCATTACTTCTTCTTTCCTTATTCCTTCAGACTTGAGGCTGTAATTCCCAAAGGGTGCTCAATAGGCTCAGGTCTGTATTATAAACTTAAGTAGGTTTTTATAATATGACAAAAGATAGAATTCAAGTTAAGGTCTTCTCTTGTGAGCTTCCTTGTCTATGTAAAGGAAAGACACATTTCAAATACAGAGTTCCTTTCTCTCTCTTCTTCTCCAGGAAAAAAAAAAGGAAAGACTCACAAATAATACAGCAACTAGATTATTCATGTGATGCTAGCAGTAAGAAAAAATGCTTCAAAACAAAATATCAGAGATGCTGAAGACCATACTACTTTTCTTCATAATGACAGTCTCGTATGACTGGCTTCATAGAGGTTAAATTGCAGAGGTTTGCTGTAATTGCACATTTTAGGAAAGACATGCAGAAGACTTTATTCTCCTTTCAAATATGAACTATAATACACTTAAGCTATTAAAAGCACAGATCATAAAATACAAGCGCTACAAGGTGGCCTCCCTGTCTCTGCTATTATATAGCTTACTCAGTTCATTTTTAAACATTTACATTTGTTCATCAGACATTAACATACATTTTGCTATGCCATACACTGTGAAGAAAATAGTGTTCCTAGAACAAAGCAATGAAGTAAAACTTCATAAAACTACTCAGTCTCACAGCTGTAACTTGAAGCAATTTTGACCTTTCATGGGAAGAGAGAAAACAGAGAGGAAGAAGGGTATGTGTATATTCATTATAGGCCTTAAAGTTTACAGAAACACAGGTTCCCAAGAGCCATCTCAATAATGGTTTTAGTCAAATATTTATATTGCTATAACTTTATATGTTTAATGATTTTCCCCATTAAGGTTTTTGTGGTTTAGCAAGGAAAATCCAAATATTCTTGATGATGATTGGTGAGTTAAAATCTCTTGTAGTAACACAGAGTGTAAAATCCTCTCCAAGTAACTGCCTTTTTCACACATCTGGAAAGACTCCATTTTTTATCTGCTAGAGCCTTACAAGAGCAGCTTATTACACAAATAAACAGAAGAATATACTCAGACACAGAATGACTGAACTGAGTATAATCTTACAAAAACAAACCCTGTCTCAATAGTCCTTTGTTTGTTGCTTTTTGGCGCTATTATTGACTCTCCTGTGTGTACTGTATAATCATTACTGCCCCCACTTTCTCCCTGATGCGAAACATCCAGGTGGTCAGCAACAAGGCCAAGGCTTGCCTACCCCTGTAACCTACTGGAGCAAAGTGCATCCTGGGAATGGATCTCTGATTCTCACTCACTTTCCAAACGGATAAGAGTACCATCACTGCTCAAGATGTCCCAGACACTGTATTAAATAAATCTGACCAGCTGAAGCACAAGTTACTTCTTCCAGGTGACTCTACAAAGAAGATAAGGTACCTGAATCATAGAATCATAGAATCACTTAGATTGGAAAGGACCTCTAAGATCAATGAGTCCAACCATGTAAAGTACTTTATACTGGGACACTAACTTTGTCAGATGAAAGAGAAAGTTCATGAGCTACCATACGGGAGGAAATACTACCAGAAACCAGAGGAAATTCTTGGACAAATTAAAAAAAATTTTGTTTTTAATCTCTTGCAGACCCATTTATGAATGCTTTTTGCCACTGAGAGAAAATGCTGTCACTTTGTTCCGATCCAACAGTCACCCTGTAGGGTGATTACCTCCTGCTCGGTCCTTTGATGGGAAGGGAACTGTGCTGCTGCAGCACACCAAGCCCAACTTGGTGTCTGTTTCATATACTCATTGGTGAAACATGACCCTCCTGGGCCAGGACTGCATTACAAAATCTGGTACCTTCTGGCAATGAAAAGATTGGAGCACTCTGCGAGCATGTACTTCCATATTTAGAAAGTACATGGCATTATAACTGTGGTGGTGCACTTGCTTTAGTTTCTGTGTATTTTTGCGATTTCAACAATTATATTTAATAAAGCAAAACAGAAAAAAAAAGAAAGGTATTAAATGTTTTTTCTTATAGCTATCTATCTGAATCTGGTCTTAGAAGCAATAAAAAGGCACACAAAAAACTGAGTGGTCTAATTAGATGACATTTACTGAAAACATTTCTGTTTCCATCTGTTAAGATATATTTAATTTTATTTTGAGTCATGATTCCTGTGATACAGCTCTATCTATTCACTCTGTTGCAAGAAATACCAGCAATACAGAGATAAAGACTTATCTTCTGCATTTTTTGAAGCTTGGGAAAGGGAAGAAATTACTTGCTAGGAATGCCTTTGGCATGGAGTTCACCATTCCAGAACACTTCTGTGATGCTGCCATTTAAAGTGAATGTAAGGGAGAAATATTGTGCCTGAAATTCAGTCTTGTCTACAAGTATTCGTGTGTTGGCTGAAGGAATTAAGTTCCAACTGAAGTTCAGCCCAAGTCTCGGAAACCCAAAACTCAAAGTAATTTTTCATCTTACATATGATCTCCATGCTCCCTCAGGCACAGCAGTTTGGAAATGAGAGATGTATGGCTGCAATTGCTCCAAGCTTAAGGCTCTGCATGTTGGGTGATGTGGTTCTCCCTCTGCTTCTGCCCTGTGTCTGACAAAGGAGAGAGGCTGTGGGAGGATGCTGTGTCTGGGACATCATACATTTAGCTGTCTGCACAGCTCCACAGCTTCTTTGGGACCTTGGAACTCAGCAGCCCAGAGTGGCTGGCCCAGCATAGGGACACTTACCATGTATAGCACAGCGAGGGAAAGCAGAAAAGTCATGTTGCCTCAGAGGAAGCCTGAGCTACCCCCATAATCAGCTATGAATGTAGAAAGCGGATGGGAGAGTCACAAAACCAGGCAGTGCTGGGACACAGACACAAGATTGTGAAGGAGCAGGACCTAGACAAGTGCAACTGCAAATGCCATCTTTCATAGCCAGCTACTAACTTGTGCCCCACCGGAAACAAACCTATCAACCTCAGGGACAGGAACTGGGGCAGAGTGCACAGCAGTACTCATGAACACCAGCTGGGGAGCACGGGGGCCTGGGACACCCAGAAAAGTAACACATTGTTTTGCTTGTCATTAAAAAGTTAAGCCAGTTCCAAAACAGCAAACACCCACATATACTGAACTCAGTTTTCCACATTTATAGAGCTGAGTAATGAAAAGGCCTCGTTTAGGGGAGAAGACAGTGAGCTATTTTGCTGGGATCTTTCAGATGCCACGATTTAAATGCATTCATCATGTTAAACCAGCTCTGCTTCTCTGGGTCGTGTGCTGCAAACAGTCCCTGCACACACAGACCCAGATCAACCTTGTCATTACAATTCGTCACACATCTCATTTTATGTTTGGTGTTCTACTATAATGTTATGTCCTCCACTAATTGCTGTAGGCTGTGAGTCTGGAGTAAAGCATAAATGGGGGTGGGGCTGGAAAACAGGAATGGGAGAAGAACAGAAAAGAAGGAAATTGCAGACTTTAGTCACTACCAAATTTCCTTCGGAGGTTTGACATTTCAAGTAGAAATAAGCCAGTGCTATGACAGTGATGACAGTATAGTAGAGACATACTCAAGCCAGCTTTAAAGATACCATCAGCACCCTCAAAACCATGGAAACTGAGGCTGATTATAAAATCTGTGAAAGACATTTCAGATCATTGAGTCCAAGCATAAACCTAACATTACCAAGTCCACTCATCTTTTAGCAGCATACTTATGATAATCTTTCTTCCCCTAACATTCATTTTTACTGAGTGAAATAAGCTATCAGTAAGAGCACAATTTTTCCCAGCAGAAATACAGGAGCTTTAATTAAACCAACTATGTGTTGGGCACTTAAAAAAACTTCAGCATAAGCCTTGCTTACGGTAAACCACCCCTAGCTTTATGTCATCAAAACACGCAAGAAAGAAAGTCATGCTAGATAACTCTACCTAATGGTCTCTCCTGATTTTGTTACCCAAACAAAAACCAAAACAAATCCCTCCCTCTATCCTCCTCCCCTTCCCTCCTACATTAAAAGAGAAGCAGCAGCCTGCACAGGCTATAAAAATTCCCAGTCTTTTCACAGCCCCAGTCCCCGAGGGCCAGTGGAGGAGCCAGCTCCCCATTAAGCTCCTGCCAAAGAAACGCCCCCACCCCTTGCAAGTGAGTCATTTTCTTGGGGCTCCCTAGGGTGCTCCAGGCTGCATTTGCACAGAAATCCCCCTCTGCTACCCCAGGCTTTCCACCTGTGAGGAGGTGGTCTGCGGGAGACCGGGGCAGCTTGCAGTTACCTCCCTGCCTGCCAGATGCAGGGTGGGGCCTCTCACTCTCCAACATTGTATGATGCCAAAGTATTTTTTTTCCTTTAACTAAAAATTAAAAATCCTCTGTGTTTACATTCCTGGAACTTTTAATTCTCCTTCCCAGGCTTCATGTGTTCATATGCTGAAGTTTTCTCACTCACTGGGGCTGATTAGAAAATCTTTCATGCTACTTTTTAGATTTTTTAACTGGGAAAACAGTTCTTTAAAAACCAAAATGCCATTTGTGCAATCATTGCAGTTACGTTTGAATCTCCTTTTGAAAGTGGACCAGGAATAAATGGTCTGACACAGCTAAAATCTGTCCCATTTCAGCATTTTTTATGATGAATCTCTTAAGTATTCCCTTCAAAATAAGTTTGAGTTTATGACATTTTGCTATTTAATATGTTAAATGCTTCTATGTAAAAATACCAAATCAAAATGAAACACTTTGGTCAAACCAACAATATTCATATCCAATTTCTTTTAAACTGTGTTTCAAAACGTGGTGGTTTTGTTCTGAATTGACAAAAAATTCTGCTACAGAGATAAAAAATGCATATTATGTCCATGTGTCATGTGAGGAGAGTGCTTGAGCAATGCCCATTTTTTAAAGCTTCACTTGTGGAAAACCACCTGTGATTGTCTGCCTGTGGCTGCAACCATCTGACCAACGCAGGAATTTGTATGACACAACCTGCAGTATTTACTTTTCACCCCTTCTCCATCAATGCTGATCTCCAGGATTTAGTGCTTTGCAACTCTCAACATTACATCCCTGACCATATATCCACTAGCCTGAGATAGATATTCATGAACTGAATGAGGAGCTGGAGCTGACAAGTATCAACAAACTGTCGAAGAGTGCTGGTCAAAAGCAGTGCTTTGAGGGAATAAATCCATTATAAACATCAGAGGACAAGGGGATTTCTTAAGTCCCTCTCCACTCTGCAGTAGCCTTAGATAGCTACTTTCCCTACTTGATGCTTGGAGGATTCATGCCTTGAACACTGTTGAGAAGAAGGGAAACTATATGCCATCTTTCATGAAGTAAGATGTGAGCATTTTTGCAGCTTTATGGATATTAGAAAGGAATTCTTGTCTGTGAGAGTGATGAGGCACTGGAACAGGTTGCCCAGAGAAGCTGTGGATGCCCCTTCTCTGGAAGTGTTTAAAGCTGGACTGGATGGAACCCTGAGAAAGCTGGTCTAGTGAAAGGTTTCCCTGACCACAGCAGGAGGGTTGGAACTAGATGATCTTTAAAGGACCTTTACAACCCAAACCATTCTATGATTTTAATACTGACCTGTTCTCCTGCTGCTGGCATAAAATTCAGAAGAAAATCTGTGAAGTGCTCTGTGTGTGATCACATCCTGAGACCAATCTGGAGTCATGGAGCTGGGGAGTGCTTGAGCTGTGCAGGTCCTGTGGTAATGATGGGGAAGTCACAAATGCCAGTAAATTTTTGTCTAAATTCTCCTTTGAGTTCATTCATAACAACTCTCTGACACACAAGTGGCTGCCTCCCCATTAACCTTACCAAGCCCTGCTTTCACAGAATCACAGAATCAATTAGGTTGGAAAAGACCTTTGAGATTGTCAAATCCAACCTATGACCTAACACCAACCACAACTTTATGTGGTGCACTAAAAAAAGGTGCAAAGTTCATTCTAAACATGGGGTGTTTTTAGAGGATGAGAGTGTTTAGGACTAAAATCTAAATTATTTTGATGCAAAGACATGTTGGGAGTTTTTGAATGTCCACAGAATTTGATTTCATAGAAGTTCTAGCACTGCTGGAGAAATTATATCTCTAATTGAATTAAATCATCAATTTTGCTTCACAAAGCTGCTTTTCATTGTGTACGAACAGCAGGAAAACCCTTAAAGAGCTCTCCAAGCAGGAAACGTCCTGAGAGAGAGATGTTATGACTCATCTCCATGGCAACTGAGACTGATGACGTGAGTGGACACTCTGGATTATTCTTGTTCAGCAACCGGTGTACAATTCATAAATACATGTTTAGTGACTAGAGTGTTACAAAGACAATGATCAATTGTCTCCAGATCCTCATCCATCAAATTAGCCATTAAACCTGTGAGTGACAGAGATTATTGAAAACCAACATGGTTAATAACAGGAGCTGCTGATCTGCTGATTTAGAGATTGTCAAATACAGAAGGAAGTTATAGTATCCCTAAATGATTTTTTCTGGAAGAAATAAGAGAGAGGTTACTTGAGCTTTTATTTAATTTTTAGGATGCAACCCACATTAACAAGTGTTAAAATCTCTGCCTATGCAATGACTCCATCCAGGGCTGTGGTAGAGGTGTTGTGGGAACCCAGAGCTGCAGACTCTCAGCAGAAGGTAGCGACTGTTTGTTTTGAAGCACTGGGATGTTTTTCACAATTGCATGAACTGTACATACATAGTTGCAGCCCTAGTGTGCACTCAGGCAACAACAGACTTCTCACAAGCAGCTCTAGTCATTGAGTTTGTTCACTGAATATGGAAAATGCATATTGTGATAATAATTTTTTTTTAATAGATCCTTTCTAGGTGAAGATGAAGTAATGTCTCTGGCATGTAGCAATTAAAAATTTATTTTCTTCTTTTCTCCCTGAAAAAGAGATTAGTTCCTGTTTTAAATGAACCCACATCCCTATCTCATGCATCCCATCTGTATTTCTGTAATATCTATCCATTTAATCTGTAGCACTTTCGCATGTGCCCAAAGCCATTAGAGTATCACTCTTCTTGAGAGTGCCCTTGCCAAGCTATGTGCACATCTCCACCTGGGTGGCAGATCAGACTCCTTGGAGCACATCTGCTCTGTAATTGAGTCATAGCAGATAGTAATTCTGTGATGAGGAGGATGTCCTTTCACTCAAGTAGCTGTCACTGTCTAATTCATTCCTATGACCAAACTGGAAATCCCTGAGATCAGTCTGAGATGTTTAAGATGAAATATCTAAGCTGCCTTTGAGTCTAGAGGCAGGAAGCACAGCTAGATGAACCACTACTATGACATTTTCTTTATTGCTGTGACGTGGAAGCCTTTATCTACTAATAAAAGTAATTTCAGACTATTTTTTCCATACTCCCTCTTTGCAATTGGGAAGACTTTCTCCCTTCCTCTCCATGGGGGAAGCCCTCTACAGCAATTAGTGTTGCAGCTTCCAGCTAATAATACCAAATAATTTAATCCATTTCTCATGCTTCTCATATGAGGCAGTAACTCAGAACGGATAAATCAATTATTTTTTGCTGAACTATGGATCAATTAGGAAATGTATCTTCACCAATATTAAAACATACATGATAGAGGATGAGGAGCAGGCAGCCTATGACAGCATGAGACAGCCTTACACATGTAAAGGCCTATTGAAAGGTGCACAGTGCTAAATTCTCCACCACAGTTAGAAGAAACAAAAGTCACTTCCACAGTGAAGAAAGCCCTTTCCAAATGAAAGTGATCTGGCAGCTGTTCTGGAGTGAGCAAGTATCTGGCTGCACAGCAATTTGGACAGCTTATCTCCCTGTTTGCCTGGCAGTTGGAGATGCAAGACATGCTTCATTAAGAAGGATCACTAGACAGAGATGTGCTTATTTTTTAAAACTCAAAATAAGCAACATTCCTGTTACTTTAATGTATTAGTTTTCTTTCGAAATTTAGTAGAGGCCTGGTAACAATTATCATATTTTGATGGTTATTAACAAAGAAAATATATAAATCACAGCAAGATTTGTAAAAATTCTTGGTGGTTCTGAAAATATACATTTTTGGTACATGATTTGCCTCAGTTTTCCAGTGACTTATTTTCAAAAGTCCAAATGTTCAGTGCTTTCAGAAAATGAGATGCATTAACAACTTGGACCAAAAACTAGGAGGCATTCAAATGCCTAAATTTGAAAATCTTGCCATTATGTGGGCTATTTGTACCTGCTTGTCCAATTAACCTCTCATTATGTATAAAGCTACCAAATGGAGTGTGAGAATCTGTGCTTGTGCTCCTGTCACTGTCCTCTTGCAAATCCAGAGAGTTCAAGCATCATAAATCAGTTATCCTCTCCACAAAAAAAAAAAAAAGAGTTTGTTGCTAAATTTACGAGATATTTTTCCCCCCAAAGTTAAAATTTTGTATTGATCTAGAAGACCTATTGAGGTACCTTCCAATTCAAACTATTCTCTGATTGTCTCATCCTAACCATGTGGGAGTTTTGTCCTTTCCTTTCCTTTTGTACTATTTACCCATTTGCATCAGGCATAGGAAAGAATTCTTCCAGCTTTCTCCTGATGTACGGGTGAAATTACAAGGGTCACACAGCTGGCTCTCAAACTTTGTAAGAATCTGAACAACTTTCTGCGCACATAAAAATTTTGGCATAAGTTGGCCAACCCTACCGATGCCACCTTCATCTATTGGTGGCACTAATTTTATGCCTGAGTGTCTCCGCTGAGAGCCAAGATCCACTGACCTGACACTTGGACAAACAACAATCAGACAGGAATCCCTCCCCAAGAAATCACAAACTAAATGTAAGACAGACAATAAATAGATATAAATAACCAGAAAGAGTGAGATAGCGTTGACAGAGAGATAGGCAGAATGTCCATGATCTTAGCAGTCTAGATGCTCAAATAGTGTGAAAATATTGATGAATTTAACTTGCAGGAATTTACAGGAGCTCTTTCTGAGACTAGAAGGAAGCTTGAGGAAGAAGCACTGAAGGTTCTGCTTGAAGTTTCACAAACAAAGGGTGAGTTGTTCAAAGATGGAAATGGATCTTCCTTTAGTGAGCAATGGATGATAGACAAACTAGTTAAAGATAAAGAAGGTCCATGAAAGCGTGAATATCAGTATTGTGGATGAGTTAGAGAAGGTTGGTTTGGAAAGATTCAGAGAAAGAGGAACGCTAATTACTTATGCACACTTCAGCTCCTAGTTAATTTCTACAATTTCTCATTTAATTAATTAGAATCCAACATTTGTTGTTCACAGTCAATCCCAGTTCTGTACTCAGTGTGCCCATACTTATCTTCTGTCCTCAGGGTCACTCACTGATGCCTCCAGTATCCTTCATTTCTTTAACTTATGTTTTCAGCCCTCAAGCATATGGTGTCAGACACTGCTCTTCCTTTCCCTTGCTGCTCAATTCAGTTTCCCCTGTGCACTCTATAAGATTATCACAATCTTTTTCTATATGTCTAACAGAAAAGTCAAACTAGATAAACAAAACTACTGTCCTTCCACAGTGCTCAAGTACATTTATCCACTGGTGCAATGGACTGACCTCTTTGCAACTATGTGATATAATATGGCCATTTCCAGCTGTAATTAATAGATATTATTTATTATTATAAGAAAATCTAAGCAAAAATTTAACATTTTCCAGGCTCATAAGAAACAATCTGAGTTATTTTTTCCATTTTTTTGGCTAAAGTAGGAAGATGTTGAGATGATCACATTGTGGATCAGACAACTGCAGTCAAAGCAGCAAGATGTACAGGCAGAAGTCATAACTTGTATTAAACCAGTAAGTGTAGCTGCAAAATAATAGACAAAATCTCTTTTCTCTCAGGTCTGAAGCAAGAACGGTGAACTTCCAAACTCAATAACAGGTTAGTAATAGCTGCTCTGGGCTTGACTTGAGTAAAACATTTGAGAAAAAGGGTGACAGATGGGAAAGGGCTAGAGATGGCAAAAGGATATTCAAGCAAAGTGAAAGAGAATTTTAAACAGTATGAGACAGAAACAAATACACAATCGTAACGAGACCAATGGTGTTATCTAATTACAAAAATCGCCCCATAAAATTATGTAATTTAATTATGTCATTTTAACTTTCTCCTGTTCTCAAAGCACTACATCAGAAGCAAATTAGAAAGAAAAACTTCTGGCAAGTGAAGGCAACAAAAATAAATCTTCACTATTTTAAGAAAGTGAGGGAAATTAATATTCCTATGTCCACTGGAGCTATCCCATATCCCAGATTTGCCAGGTGTATTTAATTCCTGATAATGAACACAAATGTATCTAAGACAGAGCAAGGTTAGAAGAGGAAAGATTGCTGAAGATTGAAGTCTTTTTAATTTATTTATTTTTGCAAGATTTTTTCTGTTTCTTTTTTTACAAGAATTTTACATAGAGTCTTTGAAGGTCATGTTATGGATGTCTAGAAAGCATCTGTATCCAGCACCTAAGGAGTCCAAATTCTTTCTGAGCATAGCTCTGGATTTATTGCTATATCTGTTTTGGAAAACTAGTCCAGGTGGGTAGTTGACCCTTGCCATTTTATGGCTCACTGGTTCTTTAACAGCTACTTCTGGGTGGCGGTAGGTTAGGACACAAATGTTTCTTCAGTAACCATTTACCTGCTCCCTTATGCATTTCCCTTCCTTAATATATCCTTGGCTTCACACAAAAACTGGAAACCCAGCCTGTGTGAGTTTTTAAAATCATGGGGGAAAGAGAAGTGACTGACTAACAAAAGATCCCAAACAACTTCTAATTCATCTCTTTTTGTAACGGTCACATACATGGAGTTTGTTTCAGGAACTTCTTTCAAAGAAGAGAAAGTCCCAGAGTGCTCACGTTGCCTATCTCATCTTTTTTCCTGGATTTTTTTAAGCAAATACAATGCTTAAACATTGTGGAAACAAGGAATGCTAGAACCTTTAATACTTACTAGGCTTTTCAGCACAAACTGAAAAGGAATTGGTCATGCTCAGTGGCTATGCTCTGTTTAATCAGATTCAGATGAAATGTTTGCTGATAGATTTCTGCAGAAACATTAAGAAATGCATTGACTGAGAATTTCTGAAGAATTTACTGCATTTCAAAAATAAGGAAGCCAACAAGGTTCTTTTATTACTTCATTCTAGATAAATGTTTCCTGTAAAACACTGGTCTAGGAGTTCTTAGAAATATATTGGGGATAATTTATATATTATTTGTTTCAGATGTTCTTGCTTTTTACTACTGTAGGATTTGTTTTGACACATCAGAAAAAAAGCAATCCTGACCCGAATAGTGATCTCTCTGAAATGCTGATAAGTGAGCATTGCTGGTTGTAAAAGCTGTGTGGTACTCCTGAACATGACATTTGATTTAGCTTTTTTCACAAAGTGAATACAATAATGTAACATAATGGAAAAGCAACTGAGCAATGTCTGCTTTAAAAGGCTTTGTGCATTGCTTTGATAAAGAAAACTCATGTAACAGACACAAGACTTGAACGCACAGTCCCCTCCTTCAAGATGGTTGTCCTGATTCATTGTGGTGCACCAGGGATCTCAGCTGGACTTTGCACAGGTTTAACATCTGTAGGAAGATGCATTTGCAGAATAGGGCCTAGGTTTAAAACCACTGATAATTTGCCATTTCCATATTCTTTATTGCCTCCCTAACATCTGCTTTCTGCTGTTGTGTTTGCAGGACTAATAATTTATATTGTCACCAAATTACATTTGAAAAGGAGAGCAAGATCTGTAATTTTTTTTTTTTTACCTTTCCTTGAGAAATTACAATCCCTTAACCAGGACAAGGAGCTGGTTTCCCACATTCAGGTCCAGTGTAACTGGCAGTGTGGCCACTGGTCTATTGGCTAGTCCATTGGGAGAGTTTTTTCTCAAAAAAAAGGTGTTCAAAACTGATTCATACGTGGGAAATATCAGATTTACGTGAATTATCTTTTATTTCTAGGAAAACTTTCAACTGAAGAAATCTTGAGCAGATCTAAAATTGCAGTCAAAAAGTCGTATTGGAAAAAATTTACTGTCAATTTGGCTCTTCTCTCTTAGTCTCACTCTCTCAGATTGATCAAAACCAGCTTAGACCAGAAAAGCCTTTCTCGTGAAAATGCTGCCAATGTCAAGATTGTTTTCACATTATGTATCTTAGTTCTTAAACAAATAACATTAAACTAATTTTTTTTTAAGTTATGTTTTAACTAGAACATTTTTTCCTCTAAGGAGTGAGAAGATACACTTTCGCTTGGCCAAGTCAGTAAATCAGCAAAGTTGCCATGTTGATTATTGTTCTTGCAGCAACAGAATTACACGATATCAAACACATACAGTTGTGTCATCATGCCCTTATTTTACTATACAGGCAGACACCTTATGATTAATTATAAAGAGTCCTAGAAATACTAACTTAATAAACAGCCGTTGTAAGGAATATATGTTATTAAAATATACTTGTTAATGCCCAGTTCTAATAATGAATTAATGAATAACACTTGTGTGATATATGAGGTGATGGCAAAAGGGAATGATAAGAAGGATGTCACAGCTAAAGGATTAAATTAAGTTCTTTGAGGACAGATACGCCGCATAGAGAGTCTCCCTAGATGCTCTGTCTGCAAAGGAAGACAACTATCATCATTTATACTCGTACTTTTCCTTCCAAAGGCCATCCTAATTTTTCCAGCACCTAAGAATGGTCTTTGCTTTGTACAAAGCTCACAGATATGCTTTGAGATTTAATTTCACTTGTAAATTATGTGTGACACTAGGACAGAGTTGACAAACTTTGGTTGGATTTTTTTCTTTGATGTGTGTGATTTAATTCCAGTGGATAACTAAAACAGTTCTGACCATCATGATGATGTTGGTTTTGGAAAAATAAGAAATTGTCTGAAAAAAGACATACTAATATGTACTCTGGCAGAGTCTTCCATGATCATAATATCATAATATCCAAACTATTAAAACTATTTATTCTCTTGTCAGTGAATATACAAAATCCTTAGTTACAGTAGATTGTGCACATCCAATGATTTTAATGGGAGCAACATTTTCTTCATGTTCAAGGTTAATTCTGGTTCCCCTTAAGCTCCTTTTTTAATGTCACAAATATCAAACAGACTAGGTTAGGACTAAAATTGCTGGCATTCAGAAATTACTAAATAATATCTCAAAATACTTTTTGGAAAATGTTTCCAGTAAGCTAGAAATAAGAAATGTAGAAAGTGTAAAAGAAGGTGAATGATTTTGTGTGTTTAAAAAATGAGAGTGTCAGGCTTTCTGTGTATTTTTTAAGACTAAAAAGTATTTTACTAAAAAATAAAAATACTGCAACTCATGTTTGAGATTTGGAACTTTTTACTTAACAAGAAGCAGCAGTTAAACTTCTCTCCATTGTGACCTTTAAAAAAATATTACTCATTTTCATTGCTTTGCCATTAATTAGTTTACATGCCACTGAAATGGAAGTTTTATGCTTTAAATCATATGAAAAGCCTGGTGCTCATTAGAAACTATTTCTGTCCCATTCATAGCAATTGAGTTCTAGCCTGATTTGCCTCAACTCCAGTTCCTGAAATGGTATTTTGCTCATTAGTTTCCCACGATACAGGAAAACTGATTCCACCTTCTTGTCCTCTATGATGATGCCGTCTCAATCAACCTATATGGCTGGATCCTTGCTTTCCATTCCCTTCCACTTTTGCTCTGTACCTCAAAGCCCCCACCTTCTGAGTATTGCTACTGTCTACTGCCTGTAGGCCCATACTGGGCTTTGAATTAAGGAAATCATATGGGTAGAAATAGCTGAGGTTTTTTAAATCAAGTCTGAATAAATTAACTGGAATGGTTTACCCTAAATGCCATGTTCCAACAGAAGGGGACAATGGTCCGGGGCTTGGGAGTGCAGGAGGTGGAATTCAGTGCCTGGGGACAGGAAGCAGGATTTGGGTTTGCTGGTGAGTGGACAGTGCGAGCACACCTTTGACCAGCATCACTGGTCACTGCATCCAGCATCACTGCAGGGAAAACACTTCAGTCTTGTTTCACTAAGAAAGAAAATGATGTAATCTGAAGTGCATTGGCTCCATAAAATAAAAATTGCTTATCTTAATGCTAAATCACAGAACTTACAGCTTCAAGAAACTCTTGAAGCATCGAAATATGACTGCTATATCTCTGGCAGGCCCAATAAAATTGTTTTGTCTTGAGAAGATAAAGGTCCCAAAGGACAAGAAAGGATTTGCCAGTCTTTTGTACTGCATGCAACATGTTCTTCTCTGTGAACATGAGTAGGTGCTATTACCTCCAACTGAAGTGATACAAATGTTCATCAAATAATCTAAGGTCTCGGGGTTTGGAGCCACTGTTAAGTAACCACCATCAAAACCCACAAAACCCACAACTATCACTCCCTAAGAAATACTACTATTACTACCATAGCCATGAAAAGACAAACTCCATTTCTTTCCTTGATACTGGAAAGCCAAAGGGATCTTTTCCTTTTCTAAAGAACAAAACAAAACAAAATAAAGCAGAGGTGTTATGAATAAGAAAAAAACCTGTGGAGACATGAAGGACATAGAGAAGGGTCAATGAAGGGGTGGTTTGAGTACATCTGGCTGGACATTCACAGGACAGTATAACAGTGCTAGCAGAGCTAATGATCCACTTGGATTATTAAGACCCAGTTATAAACATGAAGGGATCTATATCAGGGCACATAAGAGACTATATTTTTTCAGTTCTTACAATTTTTCTAATCTAATACACATCCTTCTGTGAAAAAATCCAATTTTTGAAAAAACACTTTTTCCCCCTCACTTTATTTTGTGCGGTTACAGTGGCAACTTTGCCATACAATCCATCACCACCACTACAGCACAGACAGTGTTATGATGCACTGCCTTGAAATATAGTGGTTGTAGGACTGGGAAAACATTTTCTTTTAGACAAAGGCATAAATTATTTACACATCTGTACACTAATAGATGGTTTAAAGGTGTATTTGATTTTTCTTGTGGCTTTTTTTTATATACATCATATATGCACAAACCCTGGGTGTCATAAGTTTAATGTGTGTGTATGTGTGTGTATGTTTCAATAAACCAGATTTGTCTAACATAGCAAATACAAAAAAAAAATGCACACATAAATGAGAAGTTGAATAAGTCGTCCCTCTCTTTCAGTCATGTTAAACATTGAACACTACCCTCTGCTCTGGAGGGAGAAAAAGAAGTTGTTCACAGAAATAACTTCCCCTAGAAGAAAATCACCTGCTCACCCGCTATTCATTAGGGGCTGATTTATGCACAAAAGCCTGAGGGTTTCCAACCTTTCCAAAACTCTTGAATATGTTTGTTTTACAAACTGTTCCAGTGAAGACAAAAAAAATATCACCTCAATTTTGTTCACATGGTTTACCATAATAGTGAGCCTAATAGTGAGATTATATCATTATTAAGATGGTCTGGACAAATCATATATAGCTTCTTGTGTTTTACACCACTTCAAAGGCAGCTGGTTTGCTTAGATCCAGCCCCATCATGACGGTCAGTGATTCCATCTCAACTAGGAAATAAAGCAGTGCCAAACTACTCTCTGGGAACAGGATTCAATGTTTTCTACTGGCAGGCTATTAAAATGGGCCACAGCACTCTGTCCAGCTCCCATACAATCCCCAGGCACTGTTTAGTAATGCCAAGGACATTTCAATTTACTGCTGCAAATACTGTCACATTGTGGTCACTGATTCTGTGTATTTGCCTGTGTTGTTTCTCAGTTGCACAGTTGCTGTCATGTAAAGCATTTGATGCAGTCATGAAGAAGTTCCTCCTTCTACTATGTATTAAAAGGCTGGAATGAAGGGCTGACTGCCATGATATTTTCTATCATTATTTTCCTTTTTCCTCCTGACATTTATGAACACAAACACTTGTAATCACTTCTAGAAGGAAACCCTGTATTCATGCAAAGCAACAAGGGATTCCAGCAGCAAGACAGACACATCTGGACAATCTGGTAACCTCCCAAGTTCTGATTTAACTATTAAATTGTTGACCATATTTCTTTCCAGTCCATGTGGAAATTTTCACTCTGGAGTTACGGAGGGATGGTGTTGACATTTTTTGATGCATTCAGGGCACTCCCAAATACTGTAAATGTTCTGACATTAATTAAAATGTATAAATATTACAAACAATCTGATTTTAAAACTCACTGATAGATGATAGAACCAATTCACTTGGAAAGCGTTTTTTTTACTTAAAGCAAAGATGTTATACCCCAAAAGTAATTTGGCACAAAAAAGTCTCTTTAAGCTTCCTGTACTGTGAGTGAGAAAAAGGATTAGTTCCTGAAAGTATACTGGGGAAAAACCCAACCATTTTGCCTCAGGGATAAAAAATTGGTCAGGACAACACAAGAAGAAAGCTCGTTATGGCATATATTATGTCAGTGAGGGCCCTCTGCTTCAAATATCCAACCTATTGTCTTCAACATATAGGAACACAAAACTTTTCCAAGGGATTTGAGTTGATGAAAACAAATACAGTGTTAGGAATTCAGCTGAAACACCAATCATAATTAATTAATTGTTCTTAGCAAGATGTTTGAAGGACTACTATTATCTCAAATCAGTCACATATAAAGGGACTTATTTGATCAACGATTTTAGATTGTTACATGAAATTTTGAGTAAGTTGCAAAATTTTGAATGACTGCACTTGCTGATTATGCTGGCCTGCTGTCACTGTCAGCCCAATGACTATGGTGCTGAGGAAGCAAATTTATTTACTTCATAACAAGCATAATAACGTTCTCAAACAGTATATTTGGAAAGAAAACAGGCCATTGTGAGATCAGATGCAAACAAGTGGTCTGTTCGGGGCAAGTAGTTGCCTTTTTGGTCATAACACATATGCCAACATCTAAACTGGAAAACACATGTGAGCCCACAGCAATGGTAGTGAAAACAGTGGCCTTGCTCTGGCCTGCAGGTAAAAAAAAGTAGCACAGGAAGTTTCATTTTGAGTTTTCATTCACTTATTAGAAAATACAGTAAAACAATTTGAATTACAGATTATACTTTGGCTGAAGTTATCACATCTGCCTAGGAGATTTGGTTATTAAGCTCCTAAGCTTTAACAGGGAAGATGGTCCAACATCTTTGCACAACTCTGTAAACCTCAGCTGGAACATATAAAGTAAACACATAAAATTCATAGAGATTAAAATGCTTTTTTTTCCTACCATATCCTGAGATTCTCATCTGCTAAGAGATAATCCTTTCCCTCCTTTTTCCTCTCTGGTGTGCTCTGTGTTACTGACATAGCTACTCAGTTCAGCTGAGCAATTTTCCCACATTGCATGGAGATCAAGGTGATATCCTACCTTGTTTCACACCAGCAGAAACCTATATAGTTTGAATTATTTCTGGAAATTTGCAGAGTACTTCTTGGAGCTAGAGCTAAAATGTCTATGTGCCTGACAAAGCCAGCAGGAAAAAAGATACGTCTGTATCTAGTTCAGCTGTAGGAATTGACACTACGGACCTCCCAAATGCAAAGTACCTTTGGGTACTTTAAGCATGTGTTATTTTAGTGTGAGCATTTTAGTTGCATCAGAAAGGCCATAAAACCAGGTACATGGTCTGTGAGACACTGCTATTCATTAAAGTGTTCTGCCTAACAACGTGTCTGTTTTTAAGGAGCTGTTCTAGATGTCCCCACAGACTCATGTAGATTTGTGCAACCTACACCAGGTCTAGATCTGTCATAGCCATAGTGGTCCAGTTACCTGAATCTGTGAGATTAAAGCTCTCTTGAGTACAAGCAGTTACACTTCACAGTGCATATGGCTGTTGGTGAAGAAAATGGATGTTTTAAAAGTGACCTAACTCACTGGTTTGGTGTTCTGGGTCAGACAGTAAGAAAGGCAGGACTGGCCTTTCTTCACATCAGAAATGGGTAAGAACTGGCTCTACCTCTACTGACTCCAGCTTGTCTCCAGCTTCTTGCCCCTGGCCATCTTAGTAAGACCTTGGCCAGTGTCCACTTGTTTCCTTCTTGCTTGAGCTCTTGCGTTCCTCCTTGTGGAAATCAAGCTGAAAGGGTGGAGGGCTTGGACACACTTAGGTCATTTCCCTGCAGGGCTCACAGGGTGGTGGAGGCATGTAGCCAAGGTCCATCATTTTATATAAATCTTCTGTTTACCAAGGTTCACCCTTAACAGCACCATGGCATTTGAAATGGGTTTGTCCATTCTGCCTCAAGGCCAGCTCAGCCTTCCATGTATATAGTCCTGTGGCAAGGTCAGCAGCTGAAGCATATGTCCAGAGCACCTAGAACCATGCACACCTGGCTGGTTAACTCAGAATTTGTGCCCACACACTGGCCACCAGCTTCCAGTGGGATGTCAAGAAATCAGCGAGGAGTGCTGAAGGCAGATGGGGACAATCCACACTGTGCCTACCACTACTTTGGGTGACGAAACAGGAAATTATAGGCAAAACAGGAGGATAGATAGGGTAAGGGGTCTAAGTCTGTCCCTCCAGACAATCCTTCCTAAAAACCCCCAAAACCTCAATTTACAGGACAGTGTGTAAGGAAACATGTAAGCTGTCTTCTCTTTTCTGTATGTCTTGCAGCTGAATCCAATTCTACTTGTTGCAGCCACTCTCATTTCAACAAGCCAGGCACTATGGACTCTCTGTAGCATATGGATCACTCAAAAAAAGAGCTCATTTGCAATTTGTTTGTACCTCCGTACTGTTCTGGACTTTGTACTGTAAGACTGATCTCATTACTGGAGAATGCTGCTTTAGAGGGTTCGAGAACATGGCACTAGCTCTTCTTGAAAACAGCCTTACCACTATTAGACTTGAAAAGTCATCTAAGAGCACAGTGAAAATATAAAGTCTTTAAAGTAAGAAAATTACAATCTTAAATGCCAAGGGGAGATTTATATGAGAGCTTAGAGTTGCGACTTTCTTTGGGAACTTGTTCTTGGATCTTCTCAAATGTTAATTTTTTGAGTTTTAAAAGATTTTTGTTTTAACTTAAAGCATTGACTTGAGAAGTGGTGACATTCCTGACAGAAGGGTACAGTGTGTTACTGAAGCGGTGTTGCCATTTCTTTATGAGCCTACCATGGTGAAACATTTATGGACATGCTTAATGTCACTGGATTTAAAGACTTGACTGAAACTCAGCTTTGTTGGCTGGGCTTGACTACAGAGGGACAATCTCAGTGTTTTAGTCTTACCAATGGCTTGATATTGGCATGGTTTGATAAAGAAGATACTGTAAATGAACATCACACAAAGTCTTTTATTTGTTTGGTTCAGTCTGTTTCTGTGTTGAGTACTGCTAGTCTGTTCCTCCTATTTTTGTTACCTTTTAGTCCCAGAAAAGAAAATGGTGATTCTCTGTTCTCAGAGATGTTTTTCATGTTTGTGTTTCAAGTCTTGTGAAATTTCAGAGACTTACCATCCCTGGAGACAGAGTACCAGGTGGGGTAAAACAGTGGAAGAAACACTACTATTTTTATTTTGAGGCAAATTAATAGTAGCTGTTTTTACAAAGACATTGCAAAGATTTTAGTCAGACAACAGCTAACTACATTTCAAAAGCACATTGTCTATGTGCACATGGACTCCCCATGTGGAAGAGCATAAACTATAATATTTTCCAAAGTGGAAAGATGTATTTTAATTCTCAAAGAAGTAAATGTGAAACTTGAAACATTTCCAAGATTGTTTAGTAGCTTTGATCAAGATTAAAACCTAGTTAAAATTCTGGTCAATTAGATGTCTACTTGCATTTAATATGAACTTTTAATATGAACTTTTTAATATAACCAAAGTCTAGGTAATGGCAACATAGAGTTAATCTTTCAATTTCAAGGTACTTAGAACCATAGAATCATAGAACAGCCTGGGTTGGAAGGAACCTTAAAGATCATCTAGTTCTAACCCCTCTGCCAAGGGACACCTTCCACTAGACCAGTTTTCTCAGAGCCCATCCAACCTGGCCTTGAATGCTTTCAGGAAAGGGGCATCCATGACTTCTCTGGGCAACCTGCTTCAGTGCCTCACCACCCTCACAGTAAAGAATTTTTTTCTAATATCTAAACTAAACCTACTCTCTTTCAGTTTGAAACCCCCTTGTTCTGTCGCTATATGCTCTTGCAACTTATGGACAAGGCATTGGGATTTACATAGAATGCAAGACAAACCATTTTGTAACACACATCAAAAGTTTTTTGTAAGTCACAGAAGGTTCATGGCATATAACTCTGCAAATAAGTGATATGAAAGGCCAGAATCTTTGCTAGAATATTAGAGAAATGTCAAATGAGAGAGAGTTCCTTAAATATACTGACTCCATGTCATCATCTCAGCACACACTGGAGTAACTGAAGTAGCGGAAGGAGCTGTTGCCCTATTTCTGTACCAGGACAGCTTGTACTTTATGCCTGCAGAAGGGTGAGAAAGGACAAGGATTTGGCTCCCTTTTGACAATGATGATGACAAACCCCCCTCCTTTTCTTTTAACCTCTCCAGACCCCACCAGCACACCTACAATAGTAAAATCTTCAAAACACATCTAAGAAATACAAAAGCTGTATACCAGTAAGGCATTAAAATAAGTCATTAAATCTTAAAAGGCAGAAATCCCTCTGCTAAGAGGAGTTTTCACACCTACACCCACCCTAAGACAGAGGAAATGCTACAGACACCTTGATGCACAATATATTCGTATGACATGGTGATTGGTAACAGTGAAAAACATCACGAGAGATGAATAGGCGGTGACCTAGACAGAGAGATAATGCCATGGGAGCTACAAGATTCTGCCCAAAATGGATTTATGATGCTTCAACTAAGCACAGAATTAGTCATGTAGCTCAGCTGCATCTCTGGTGAAACACGTGGAGCTGTTGGTGTTGAAAGGGTCTCTGAACTAATAAGTACTTTGAACATTCTTCCAAACATCTTTCTCATGTCTGTGAATGACCCTTTCTTGTTCCCTCATGTTATCCCACAAACCACCATTAACCCCACGACAGTGTCCAAACAAGAGGCACATCGGGTGGCTCCAGGGGATCGACTTGCCACCACATTTATCACCAGTCTCTTCCATCTCTTAGACTTTTGTGATCCTGACATTTGTTTGGGCTCAGTTTCCACCGTCCAGTTGGAATGAAACTGAGCCTGCCCTTCAGCTGAAAAACACAGTGGCTGGGTGGGCCCGGAGGAATGGCCCTTTTTTCCCCTCCCTGTTTAAGCCTCTTGTGAGTAACTCCCTGCAGCTGTCCGTAAACATCACTTTCTGAATGGAGTGAGAGATGTCTGGGGCAGGCCCTGCTCTCACTGTTTCTCAAATGAAAATAAATACTGCTGTCAACCATTACACAGAGGACTGAAGCGTGTTGCCCCATAGCTTTGCAATCACCTCAGGCCATTTTTTCCCTAACTGTTTCCAGGATTCACTCAGTGAACGTAAAGTATCCAAAAAAAAGATTAATTTACAAGTATACACACACACACCATACAAGACAGAAATGCACTTGGTCAGAGAGCCAAAACCCACAATCATTATTTCCTCTGATAAACCACACAACAGTGAATAGAGGAAGATACTTATTAGAAGTGCAAAGCAGAAGACTGTATATGTGGGGAGCAGCAAGCATGCCTTTGCAGCCAATGTGAATTTTGCCTCCTAGCAAACTGTTGTTAACCTCAAGCTGTGAATAGGCACCCACCCTGCACACACCTTTGCCAGCTGAGGAAGCAGTCCTGCTGTGAACTGTGCCCGTCCTGGACCATGGGGATTGGCTTGTGTCTCCTCAGTTGCTTCACACCCTCTTCGCCAGGCTTAAAAAGTCAATGAGCTGCTAATGCATCACCTGCTACCTCTGTGGCATGGGGGTATCAAGGCCCTCTCCTGCACCTTGGCCACTGGTCTCTGTCCCACCACCAGGGGTTATTATATCTTCAGTGTCTTGGCTCCAGAGCTCAGCATGGTGTTTCCTCATCCACAGTGGTCATACAGCCAGACAAATCCAAGGAATATCCACAGTAAGCCCTTTCTTACATAGCTTATTTTGACAAAAGAAAAGGTCTGGTTTTAGCCTGTTGTCTGTCTCAGACACAGGATCTGAGGAAGCAGCAGCCTCCCTCAAGGACACGGTAGCAAGATGTCAGGAGTGGGCTGGCAATGGCAGTGTCCTCAGCTGGCACCACCAGGGCTGGCCAAGGATGTCTAGCCACAGCCCAAGTGTAGGGTGTTAAAGCAAAGTCCACTTTTTTTTTGCTTTCCCTTTGATCTTTCCAGCTCTGCTCTCTTGTATGCATTTGGGTTTGCTTGTATTTTTGAAAACAGGATGAACCAGTTTAATAGTTGTAGTTTTTATTTTTGTTTACTTTTTTCATCTGAATTCCCTAGAACTGAAACTGCATTCTCACCCCTTTAATTAAAGTTTTTCAACATCCTGGATTGCTGAAAATTTTTCATCATAGACCTGAGATCTTTATTTGCTATAACACAGGAACATAAACACTTGTCTAGGCTCCCAGGGTCTATCAAGCCCACACTCGCTGTGTCTAACAGGAACCCATAAGAAATGCACATGAAAAGAGCAAAGAAGAAAGGGAAGTATATAATGAACTAAATCCAAGCAAGACACAGTTACTCTGGCTCATATTCCTCATATATAAAGCAGACGCACCAAATAAAGCTGGCCACAAACTTTTTCAGAGCTTACTTTTAAAATTTTTTTTCATTTCAAAAATAAAATAGAATAAAACTCTAAATATGCTTTCATGAAACAGAGTGCCATCATAATTTTGCTTCTCATGTTACTAACGTGTTTTTTCTACAAATCTGGTAGCATCCTGTGTCATGTCTCTCTCCTAAGCCCTTCTAAAGATACACAATACCTACAGAACAAAGCACATTTTAAACAAATATAAAACCTTACAGTATTCTCAAATCAATGCAATGGCATATTTTGATGAACCCTCACTGCTGAAGATATTTCAGGTGGTCCTAATGCTTGGGCTCCTTTATCCTTACTGTTAGATCTGAGAGGACTGTTGGGAGGATCAGCGTGTAGATGTCCATCAAGATTTCTTACAGTGAACTCATTGGTTTATTGATCATCTTCATACACTGATACAACAAATAAAGAAACGGGGGTTCAGACCTAAATGAGTTCAGCTGTAATGGAACTAATAAAAAAACCCCAACTAATAAAGCAGCAACCTTGTGGAAAGAGGGGATTAGAGTGGGATGATTTGTTCAGAATTTAGAGGATTATCAAACTATATGGCAGAAAAATTCAGAAATATTTCAATTAAATGCCTTTAGGATGCTGCAATTATCTCACCATTTTGAACACTGATTGATTGTGATTTCAAGTGTGTTTGACTTCAGTAGTTGTTATTGTCAAGATCACTTAATGTTATTTAGATCTGCATAACTATCCAAGATTTTTCAAATGCCCAAATCACAAAACAAAACTAAACAACTAGGAAACTGTATTGTTTGATGTCATGTGTCACACTGACAGGAAACCAACAAGGTTGGAACTGTTAGATCACAGCCCAAAACAATGCCCAAAAGAAGGATAACACTAACAGACAGTGAAAAGACCCTGTAACCTTAAGGAGACCTTGCAGTGTGGACCCTGATTCATTATTTGGTGTCTATGTCCAAGTTCATGCTCGATCGTAGGAGCTACAGGAAAATTTTTTCTTGGCTCTTTACATAATTTTACTGCTGAGATCTCCAGGTGACTTAGCGGAAAAATTCTTGCCAGTTCTTCTGTTATCATAATGATAATGCAACAAATATGACTCTTGGAAAAAGTAACCAATTTTTACCAAATATTTACCAAAGTAAACCTGTGTTCTCACTGATGTTTCCACTGGATGTCAGGGCATATGGAGCTATGATTAGATGGATGACTTTAAGGCTGAGATAATGTCTTGTTTCCTAAAGAGAGCAAAGAATTGTCTTTGAACAAAAGCAAGTCAGTGTCCAATGAACATCTCCTTGTTGCTGTCTTTGTTGTTCTCAGTCTGCCACAGTCACTTTGAAGACTCATTTTACTACAAGGAAAATGTGTGAAGACTAGCCTCCAGGACCCTGCAATGGTGATTAGTCTTTGTATACTCCCAGATCCTTTGTGTCAGACCTTCAGCATGACAGTTCAAATGGGTTAGGAGTTCACTCTCACTTAATTAATCCCAGATTTTGTTCATATGGCACACATCGTTGGTGGCAGGACTTCCAAGAAGGACTTCATAGGTATGAAATCAGCAAACAATGACTTCATTTTTCTTTGTGATTCTCTGTGAAGCGGGCCTTAATTTAGTAAAAAAACCCCAAATGAATGAGGAAAAATAACCCCAAACATACAGATATCCTTTCCCGAATCAATATCAAGTTAAAAAACTTCACTTCCAATGTAAATTTTAAGTGTTATTTATAAGGCCCAGACTCACAGATTGTCAGAAAAAAATTATAAAAACTTTTGGTTTTCCTTTAATATGTAGTCAATATTGCAAGCATTGAGCTGATTGAAACACTTCCCTCTTAAATAATTCCTCATCTTGTCCCTCTATCAAGTTTCTTTTTTTTATGCTGTTGACATTTCTTGTTTACTTGAGGCAAATTAATTTTATTTGGTGTAGCTAGAATGTCTAGTCCCATGGCTTTAAAGACCTCATGCTATGAACATCTTTGCTTTTCAAACTGTTGCTGATGAACACATGGCTGTGGGTATACATTGTACATGTGTATACACTGCAGGTTTTTGTGCTAAGCTTAGTTTTTATCTCTGAATGCACAGAACTCTGATGTGGTTTCTCATTTATGAAGAGTATTCAAAATTTACAAAGATGAATAAAATATATAAATGAATAGGCATATATATGCCCTAATGACATATTATACCAATGTAAATTTCAACAATGGGTTTTTTTAGATCCATTCTTCAAAATTACTAATAGGTTTGGAAACATGATTTTAGTATGTATGGAATTCCTAAAGTCTTTGGATACCCATGAGGTAGACATCTTCATCTGAGCTGGGAATCTGCTAATTTATTACAGTCAGTAAAGACAAACAGGACATAATTTCACGAACAAAACTGATCCCATCCTCAGGTAGATGGCAAAAAAGAAAAAAACAATAACAAAACAGAAGAGAAGAATTGCTTTCTGCACAAATCTGTTTCAGTTCTTATGGAATTTTTTGGTGACTAGCTCAGATACATTCTGAGTTACAGAATGTAAATCTAGGACAAATAAATATCATATCACCTGTATCAGTTGCTGAGTTCTGGACACATTTTGTTTACTATGGTTGCTGCTAGAATTTGGTATTACAGTCTTTCAACCCAGGATTTTAGGGAATCCACCTCTTTTTCCAGTGCAGAAAAGTAGAACAAATAGAATCAGCTAATAGGCCTGTAGCAGTGAAATATCACTAAGGTCCTGGAGATAAATCCTTAAATTATTATTATTAAGTTATTTTTACAATGTGATTGCCCAGACAATGTCCAGTATGTCCAGAAATTGGCAAGTATTTGAACACCATCAATGTGCGGAGGACATTTTACCTTCCTCATGTCTGTACCTTTTCCACTGGTGTTGTCCAGATCTTGGATGAGACCAGTTTTTGGTCAGAGTTCACCAAGGCTTCAGCCAAACAAAGCAGAAGGTAGGCAGGTAGGCAAGCAACAATGCTTTGAAAAATTCTGCAGGTTTAGTACAAAATGAATTGATTAAAGGTATTGAAAGAAAAATACTTAATTTAGGGATTAATTTAAGAATGCTCATTAATTTCTTAGTATTGTTAATGCCATGATGCACAACAGCTGCAGGGTCTGTCTAATTCTCGTGGACAAAAATTGACTGCAATTTTACATGCCTTTGTTCTCGGGACTGTGTGTATTATTGCATCCCATAATAGCTGATAACTGAGGTATTAGAAGGTAGATAAATTCNTTTAGCCAGAGACAAACCATGACAAGGCCATATCTGTGGGAATGCAGGCCTTGACAAAAGAAGTGTCTAGATTACATATCAGTGTGCCCTAAAAATGTGTAAAAATTTCGAAAGCACATGGTTGATGACCCTTTTCCTTCAGCACGAAGCATCTTTCGCTCTGTAGTACAATGCATTACATTGTGGCATAAGCTACACTTTTGTCTAACTGACAAGAACAAACTCCTCAAAGGAGGAAAGGTAGATAGAGCTCACCACGTTTCCTCAACCTGCACTCTGGAAAGGAACAATACATACCAGAAGGGCAATTCTGCTAGGTCTGCTGAAGCCAAAGGCTACATATTGTCCTAAATGCTATCTTGGAGAATTCATGTAATTATATATCATAATATCCATTGTGCCTCTTAAAATACAACTAGTGGGTGCTTAGATACCAAGGCTAAATCTCTAATAAAAATTAAGTGTTGCCAGCACTCTTCTCTGGCCCTGAGGGCACCTGGTATGGAGCACTGCCAAAATCAATACTAGTAAATGCTATTAAATACTACATCAGTATATTAAAATCTCTTGCGCTGCAAACAGGGCAACTTGGGAATGGCTCTTGTTGTGTGCTAATTCAGAACCATGCCTCAAAACAATTTGAGAAACTGCTGAAGTGGGCCAAAAATATGCCAGAAACTTCTCTGGTAATTTAAAACTGTAGAAAATTTGCAGGGCCTGGAAATATTTCTTCACACTGCTCAATTTATAGTATAAGTTTAGCCTGCAGAGATGAAGGCAACATAAGAACCCATAGAAGCTACGGTTTCTGGGAATATGGACCACTCAATACAGTGACCCCCTTCACCTAATTATCTGCTACCCTACATTAAGTCTGTGTCTGATTAAGTATGTTGCCCTAGAAAACATTTTATATAATGAAGCATTAATTTATTATTTCCTATTATTCCATAGTTAAGTTTAAAGTACAAATTCATTATGCTCAAGGAGAAGAAATGCAGTCTTTGTAATACAGGGATTAGCAGATAACACATGAATATATCAGGGCGTTGGAACCAGAAATTAGCTCCACTGAAACTAAATGGAATTAGAGATGTTAGGATCAGTGAGCTGAGAGCTTTTACTATTTACACAACTGAACTATGTTTGAAAGTTTAGTTTTTAGTGTAAAACCTTTTAACAAACCTCTTTCCTGCATGTTGTAGCAGCCTTACTTTATCTGCATAAGTTTTTTCTCTCTTTGTGAGAGAAGATACCAAATAGTTAGTATGCTGACAGGTTCATATTTTTATTTAAAGTACATATTGTTGAGCACAGCAGGCAGTGCATGTGCAATAACATCAAATCACTTGTTCCATTAGGATACACAGTACTCTTTGCATGACAATGTGCACCTTGTCCTCTTAACTAGGAGATGTAAAAATTCTTTATGAGCTTGCTACATTTAAAGGTGAAAGGAAAAAGCACTAAATCAAGCAAATCCTGAATTTCATCTGGCCGTGTGCTGCAGATCAATAAAGACTGAGTTAAACCCCACAAAGTTAATACTTTACATCTTTAAACAGAAATAGAATTTTCCTTCTGATGCTATAACATCTTTGGCCATGTAATATTTTCACTAATAAAGATTGCATGTTAGGAAGAGAGGCCTTGAGTAGATTCAGCAATAGACACTTCTGTGGTTTCTGTTGTTAACAATCTGTCAAAGTCAGGCTCCCAAAACAGTGTAAAGGAAGAAATAGAAAGAGACAGAAAGAGAGAGAGAAAGAAAGGAAGGAGAGAAAGAAGGAAGGAAGGAAGGAAGGCTGGTTGGCTTAATACAGAGGCACAAATTAAAAGCAGGAAAAAAAAAGAATGAAAAGAGACCAGGGCTCAGGGAGAAGAGATGAAAGTAGAAGAAAAGACAAACATACACAGCTAAGGCCAGAGTGCAAGTCCTTTCAAGTCCTCATTAACCCCACAGTAAAGAGTTTCCTTGTGAACATTTAGCCTTTTCATTGAGCTCTGCTTTTTCATTGACAAATGTCAGCTGTGAAACATGTTTGGACGCAGCAGTAACCCTCTAAAACCTCTTTCACAGAGTGCAAGCCAAATCCACCACTATGTTTTAGTTCCATGAGCAGATGCACTAATGTGAATAGTATATTAGACCAATCTAATGTGAAAATCACACCCATGTCTGTGTGAACAGCTATGTAAAAACTGGGAAACTAAAATTTCCCTCATTACAACCTGACCATCAAAGTCACCAGGGCAGCATAATTGTGAGGCAAGGATGAACACTCATTCATGGCTGATTTCTTGAAAACTCCCCAAGACAACATGACTGCCTCATTCATCTTTGAGGGCCTCAGCAGCAGCTGTCACAAAGAGAGATGATGGCACTGCAGTCCAGGGTAACTTCTTCCTAGCAAGCACAAGGTCAATGTCCAGGCTTTCTCACTGAGAGCTTAAACATGTGCTTAACTTTTAAATTCACAAGTAAACCCACTAACTTCAGTGTGGCTTTTCACAGAAGTGAAGCTCAGCTGAGGACTGGGACTTTTTGAAAGCCTTGAGGTACAGATCCCTAACAGAGTCTGAAGTCCTTTAAATTTAAATCCTTCCCTGGGAAAAATTTTCAACAGCTCTGCAAATAGGTTTGAGATAGGATGTTATATGATTTAGAAGGGACAAAACAGAGTGATATTTACAAAAAAACTCACAAGAAGATTTTGTTTACTAGAAGTTCTTTCCTTGCCAGTGGTAGTTAGTTTGTTCTTTCTTCATCTATTGATGCTAATGAAAAAAAAAAAAAAAACGAAAAAAAGGGGGGAAAAGGCAATTATTTAAGAAGGTCAAATGTGTCCCAGCCTAAACTGAATTGCTTAAATAACAGGACATGTCGCAAAACTGACATCAGTGTTTCTCTTCAGTCCCACCCAATGATAATCAGAAGCCATTTGAACAATTTCAACAGAGCAAAATAAACAAAGATTTTGTGCAGAGCTTGATGCAGCAAACCTATGTCCAGACAAATAACTCTTTATCCAATCTTATTTAGAAATCCCTCTGATATTTCCTTATTCAACAAGGAGAGAATGCATGGATTACTGCAATAATGAGCATGTACAGGATCAGGTGAAAGAAATTAGTCCATCCTTCTTTATGTTGATTGTCACCACACAGAAGACACTTATCACCTTTAAATCTCATTTTAGTGGGAATGAGATACCACTTTTGTGGTAAAGAAGGGGAAAAGACTAGAACATAGGGAGAAATTCTTCACAGTTTAGCTACTATGAATAGTTACCAATTATTTTATTACCAAATGGTACAGAGAAAGAAAAACAGGGACCAATAAAAACATTTCCATGAAAAAGAATGGGAAAATATTATTTGTAATGAGAAAAATGTAGGCAGCACATTTGGAAGACTGGATTTCAAGGAAACCCCTTTTTACAGAGATGAGAAGCAAATGGAACAAGGGTCTGAAGTGAAAGCATATGTGCTCACTGAGGAGAGCTGACGTAATTGGTAAGTGGAATTAAGTGGAACTTGGTCTCCTCCAGAAAACCACGTCTTTGTGGAGGACGGCAGGAGGATGTGTGGCAGGGAGAGGTGTGAGAGTTCTCTTTACAGCTGAGGTGATGTAGAGCCATTGCTCTCCTTGGAGTCCACACCAATAACTACCCAGACACCTTTGTCTGAAAGAACAAGGGGCAGTCTTCTTTCACTTGCTGTGTGACACGCTGGTTGTAACTATTGCCACTGCTAAACACAGGTAGTTGTCATGATTTGTCAGCAGTTTGGCCAGAAACACCCTCAAAATGTCACGTGTGGCTGTCACCATCTCTGAGCCCTGGATGCATGGAGCTGGATCGTGACAGGACCCAGGCAAAGTGAATGTGTCCAGGTGATCAATACGAGGTGGTACCTTTGAGAAAGTACGTTGGCAACAGCCTCTCATGACAAATCTTGTCTTCCAGGTGAGTCAGTGACTGCACATCCTGCCATGTACATATCAGCCTAGGTACCAGGCAGCACCTGGGATGGTTCCTGTCCTCAGCTGCAGACACTCAGTAATATCCTTTCACTTTGTAAGTACAAGGTACAGTGTCTGGTATGTATATTTGTCCTTACTACTTCATTTGTTCTTTTCAGATTTTAACACGTAATACAAAAAATTTTGCTATCCCTTGGGCATTCCTTGAGGACTTATTACAGAGGCTTCCATTGCCATAAAGGCAAAAGCAGAGGCTCAATTCAAAGAAAAGGTTAATTGATGTCAGTATGTTTTGGAAAGGGATGCTAGGAAGGAGGAGTATGCAGTCACAGCAGTAACCAAGACAAAAGATTCAAGCTCTTTCCCCATCTGTGCAGCAGTCCTCTTGCATGACTTAGGGGGAATCACTTCTATCTTCTGCTGATGTTGCTGCTATTTTGCAGTGTATCTAGGGATGCGTGCCTGATTGCAAGCATGTAATTTGAGGTGCCATTACCACAGCATGAAAGGATGTGAAATTATCCCTCAATCTGTATGAGAAGGAAGGAAAAGCACCTATGGACATACCAGGCAGAGCGGAAGGATATAGATACTACTTTGGATCAGAGCAGCCAGTTGAGAGCACAGATCATCAACCGCTACTGAGCATTACACCAGAGGTGAGTTTTGAAGAGACAACATTACAGACTGGGGAATTGGAGAGCCCTTCTTGTGCACAGGATGCAGCAGGGGATCCAATCCAAACTTCTTTTAGAGAAAATTACAGTGGCACGTAATAAAAAGTGGAAAAGCAGGCAGGGGAATTAACAGCAGCATGCTAATAATGTCATTGGCACATATTCTTTTCAAGTTCCAGATGTAATGGGTGAAGCAATTACATCCCCAAGCATCCTCTCTGCTCCTCACTTCCCACCTAATCTAGGGCATTGCTTCCTTAGATGCAGGGACTGAATTGCTCTTGGATTATCTCTTTCAATTATGCTAGCCAAAACAATTTTGCATAGTAAACGCTTGTTGTTTAGAACCTAGTCCAAATAGGCTGGCTTGATTTAAATAAAACGGAAAAGAACATGAAAAAAGAGCCATTTAACTGGCATTTCTGAGAAAGTGGTAATTTTTGATGAGGAGGTAGTTGTGTGTATCTGGAGTTTGTAAACCTTTTGCTTCTATACCTAGAGAGCATGGGTTTATGACCCAAGAAAGGACAGACAGGTAAGGATATAATATTTATAGCCTACAAGAGGGTAACCAGGTAAGATAGATAACATTTAAGTAGTGACACTAAAATGATTAAAGCTTTACTGTACTTCTCTAGCTGGGAAGCAGTAAATGATTACAAAGCATTATTATCTCATCCTAAGAGCTCACTCAACACATAAGGAAAAATAAATAGTTCACTTTGTACATTTAATTCAGTCATTTGCCTGTTTACATTGAAACCTGGCTGCTTTAACTCCCCAAATGTTTAGTATCAAGTAGGTTCAAAGAAAAGTATAACTCCTCAGTAATGAATTTCCTGACTTTGCTCTTTTTGTTTAGAAAAGATGATAAAATGGATTGCAATGTTTTACAGAATTTCAGTATTTATTACATATCGAAGCTATTGGCCTAGCATTTTAGAAAGATTTGCAGGTTTTTGTCTTCAGATGTCACATAACAACTTTAATACTAATCTCAACCAAAGATGCTAAATTGCCAAAGTAGTTTCACAACTGTCTGAAGTCTTAAACCTTTCACACCGGAATTTAACTCTGCAGGGTCCACAGAGTATGTGGGTAAAGAAAAAAGGGAAATAAGTGAGCCAGTTAAATCATTTGTACAGTGATTAAGTGAAAAGACTGCAGTGACCTTAAGCTGATGAAATGAAACACTGCAGGAAGCAGAAAAGCAATAAACAAAATGGCAGAGGTTGTTGAAGACTTTGGACAAGGTGGTGTTACCAAACACTGAGCCCTGAGGCACATCTACCCTGCTCTACCCTGCAGCAGAGGCACTGTTCCCCTTTTCCTCCTCAAATGCAGAAACATTATATTCTACTAGGGTTTCTCAAACATTTACAAATCATGTTTCCATTTTGATTCATCTTTCTCCACATGACTGTCTCTTTCCCAAGCCCACTGCAGCTCTATTGTTTCAGAGCAGGAGAGCAAGAGGGGTGTTACACCCTAGTCCTCCCCTCCCTGTTCCTGACAGGAGTACTGATTGCAATTAAAGATGTGTAATTAGCAATTGTCTTGCTATTGCAAGCATTGACAGTCAGTACTTAGAGCCAATTCTCACTTTGTCTCTCTGGAGGAATTAAGCTGTTGTTGACTTGTGCTGTCTAAAATTTCATGACCCTTTTGAATGCTCTTGTGACTTTCAAGGAGTTCATGACCCTCACTGAGAAACATTGGGCCATTTCTCTAAAACACTATTATTTTTCCATGGGTAAATATTCCTGTGTTCTGAAGTGCCCTAACAGCTTGCAATTGGGCCCCTGCAGCTGTCAGACTCTGGGGATAGACTCTGGGGATAGACTGCACAACCCTAGCACCCCAGAGAAGACATATCATCTCTGTAGCTACTGATCTCAGATGCTGTGCAACATCCTGCCAGTCCAAAGGGCAGAGGGAGCCCCAGTCTGAAAGGACTGAAGGAGACCCATGCGCTGTGACCACAGCGCGAGATGCACAAGTGCACAGACATCATCTCATGTCGACTGGAAAACTAAAATCAGGTCCCTGAGCCCTACAGACACCTGTACACAGTGGACCTGGGTGGTTCCAGGAGCAACAGCGAGAGATTTAATCATGGTGTAGTTGAAAGCAGCACTCTGTTGTGAGGCAAGCGGCTCCAGGGCTGGCATGTTGCACAGCAGAGTGCTCTAGAGCAGTGCTCAGGAAAGATTTCTGAACTGGGAAAACCTCAGGAAGCTGAGAGAGCCTCCAGAAGCCTGCAGCTCACATGACAGCAGACAATGGGACATGGGGGGAGTCAGAAGAAAAGGTGGCCAAGTGCCCTCATACCTATATGAAAGGGTGCCAGTGACCTGGAGTGATGCCAAGAGGACAACAATTTGCATGGCAGTTGGCATGAATTTGTGCAGGAAGGGTGTGAAAGACCTGAAAACTTGTCCAGGGAGCAATGGTATCCAGTTGCAGAAAGCCATGGATGCACTAAGTTCTGCACCCACCATGAAGTCTATGGGCCCTGATAAGTACACCCATTGGGTACACCCAAGGGTACTGAGGGGGGTAGAAGAGCTTGCCAACTCACTTTCAGTTGTTTACCAGCAGTCCTAGGTCACTGGATAGGTCGCAGTTGACTGGAAGTGAACAAATGTAACACCCATCTACAAGAAGGGCAGTAAGAAGGATCCAGGGAGCTAAAGGCCTGTCAGCCTGATGTCACTGGCCCAGAAGGTTATGGAGCAGGTCATCTTGAGTGCCTTTAGGTGGCACATGCAGAACAACCAGGGAATCAGGCCCAGCTGCCATGGATTTATGAAAGGCAGATCCTGCCTGATCAATGTCATCTCCTTCTGTGACAAGGTGACCCACTTGATGGATGAGAGAAAGCCTGTGCATGTTGTCTACTTGGACTTTAGAAAAGCCTTTGACACCACTTCTCACAACATTTTCCCGGAGAAGCTGGCAGGCCATGGCTTGGACAGGTGCACTCTTGACCAGGTAAAAAACTGGCTGGATGGCTGGTCCCAGGGAGTATTAGTGAATGGAGTTGAATCCATTCACTGGATTGAATGAAACAAGACAGTTGGCAGGTGGTCATGAGTAGTGTTTCTCAGGGCACCAGTCCCATTTAATATCTTTGTCAATGATTTGGGCAAGGGGATTGAGAGCACCCTCAGTCAGTTTGCAGATGACACCAAGTTGATTGGGACTGTTGATCTGCTGAAGAGTCAGTAGGCTTTACAAAGAGATATGGACAAGGTGGATTGATGGGATGAGACCAGTGGTATGAGATCCCACAAGCCAAACTGCCAAGTCCTGCAGTTGGGTCACAACCACCCCATGTATTGCTACAGGCTGGGGAAGAGTAGTTTGAAAGCTGCCCATTGGAAAAGGACCTGGGGGTGCTGGTCAACAGTGGCTGAACATGAGTCAGCAGTGTGCCCAGGTAGCCA
The DNA here is from genome assembly GCA_013390005.1 of Calyptomena viridis. Taxonomy (NCBI): domain Eukaryota; kingdom Metazoa; phylum Chordata; class Aves; order Passeriformes; family Eurylaimidae; genus Calyptomena; species Calyptomena viridis. The sequence continues at coordinate 202,140 of WEIV01029530.1, read as the reverse complement.
AGAAGGACAATGGCATCCTGGTTTGTATCAGAAACAGTGTGGCCAGCAGGATCAGGGCAGTGACGGTCCCCCTGTACTCAGCACTGATGAGGCTGCACCTTGAATCTTGTGTTCAGTTCTGGGCCCCTCACTATGAGAAAAAAATGAGGTGCTGGTCCAGAGAAGGGTAACAAAGCTGGTGAAGGGTCTGGAGCACAAGTTTTATGAGGGACAGCTGAGGGAGCTTGGGTTGTTCAACCTGAAGAAAAGGAGGCTCAGGGGGACCTTATCACTCTCTTCAACTACTTGAACGGAGGCTGTAACTAGGAGGAAGTCAGTCTCTTCTCCCAGGTAACAAGCAATGGAACAAGAGGAAGTAGCACCAAGTTGCACCAGGGAACGTTCAGGTTGGATATTAGGAAAAATTTCTTGATCAAAATGGTTGTGAAGCATTGGAACAGGTTGCCCAGAGAAGTAGTGAACTCACCATCCCTGGAGGTATTTAAAATGTGTGTGATGGGTTGCTTAGGGACATGGTTTTGGAGTGGACTTGACAGCGCTGGATTGATGGTTGGACTTGACGATCTTAAAGGTCTCTATCATTTGCATTACACCTGGTTGACTCCTTCCTTTACCTGGGACAGAAATGGGTAGTGCTGGCAATGGGCACAATCCTGGTGCTCCTCATCCTGCACAGGAGATTACTCTGTGCCAAATGCAAAAATGGAAAAGTAAAAGTTCATAGGAAAGCAGTATCAATCTGCAAAGTCATCTCATAGAGTAGAATGAGTAAAGAAAAAGGCAGAAGACTGTCTAATGCCTGATACAGAAAGATTAGGAATAAGTTCACCTCTTCTAACTCATAGACCCCCAAACTGGTTTATTGGATATGGTTATCTGAAGGTGATATGAATTTCTGTAGCCAAGGAAAGATGACACATCCCCACATACCCTGCAAAATTTTTATAGAGTAATAGTGAGAGAGCAAGCCAGAGTCTCCTCCAGGGAGCAATTCAGCACAGAAAAGGAATGGTAGCAGGAGAGAGCATTCACATGAAAGTCTCTGGACTGTTTCATAGATCCCAGCATAACTGGGGAACCCCTGTATTGCAGTAACAGACTTTGGACTCAGACTTGCACCATTCAAGCACTGAACAGTGCTGAGCCCTGGGAGGATATTCAGACAAGGCAGGCAGACAGGGCAAGGCAGTCAGGCTTGGATTTGGTCCCAGCTTGACCTCCCTGCTTGATTTTAAGCAGCCTGTGAACAAACATTTACTACAGTAATAGCAAACAAGGGAGTCTCTGTAAGGTGTAAAGCTGGGATGCGAATTACAAACATATGTAAATTGAAATAGTTTAGGTTGATTTCTTGGTACTAAATTCAGTGACTAAATGCTTATTTCAGAATGCTCATTCTATGCCTTGAGCTACTGCTTTGTGTCTCTTCAGTGGTAGAAAGCAATTTAGCATAATCCTTCTACTGTAATGTCCAGTTTTTCTATAAAGATTACAGATGAAAGCAAAAAGCCTTATTCTAAAGAAGGCTTATTGCTTTGCAAAGCTGGCCACTGTGTTTTTAACTGGACCAGAATGGTCCATTGGAGAACAGAGGGAAATCTCACATTTGGGAGGATTTGATGAAGGAGTCCTGGACAACCTAAACAATCCTCGTTTGCCAAACAATGTGTGTGAGTCTTAAAAAATGATGAATTCGAAACACATTTCCCACTTCACAACAATTGGAAAATACCTTTCAATCAAATGAATAATAAAACTCACCAAAACCAGTGAGGCTGATTATCATCTAGCTTAAATGACTGTAACGCTACTCGCATGAATGTGGCTGCACCCACCAGCTGATATCATCTGAAGATCTGGTCCAGGAATCTGCGTAAGGGAGACTGTAAAATAATGATGGGAGACCTTTAATTTTTTGGCACACAGGCCTAGCTGTTAGTCTTGTCAAAGTCAGTTCCCTCACCTCTTTTATTGAACTCGGCTTGAAATACTATGGGTTTATTTCTTTCTCACGGTATTTCTGCTTCTATCTTTGACTTTCTTTGACTTCAGGTGAAATATGGATATTAGAAGAAGCACACAAATTTTTTTTAAATGTGATTTTTTTTAAACTCAGAAATGTTGCTGCTATTTGGGAGATGAAAATTCAAGATGTTGTTCATTTTACTCCAACTATTCAAACAATAATAGTGAGACACTATGTTTCTTTAGAAAAAATAAAGTGTTGAGGTCTGTTTATCTAAAAAGATATTCAACGTTATAGACTTGGCCTGCCTGAAATGTGGTTCATGCAAGTGGAAATGTTCAACCTTTTACTAATTATATAAAGGAAGTGTTAATCAAAGATTTCCTGGGTTTTGTAAATGAATTTAAGTTACTGAAAAGTCAGGCTTTTTAAGTTAGTGGAGAAAAGTTTGCTACTTACAGTGACAACATTAATAAAGCTTTTTAAAATTACACGTAAGCTATCAAAATAACTTTAAAACCTGGAAAATTTGATACAATTTCTTTTGGGAACAGTTCAGCTGTTCACTCTCCTTTTGATGGTGGGTGATGAAATTATTTATGTAGCTTTCTATTCTCATTCTCAAAATCTGCAGCTTCCTAGCATGAACCTGGAGGAGGTGGATTTATGGTAGTAGGGTAATCTTTTTCCTTGGAAAAGCTGAGCTTGCTCAGAACTGGTTCCTCTGGCCTTTGGAGCTCATGGAAGTAGGAAAGGTTGCAATTTAAGTGTAGGGGGAATGGTTCTTTGAAACATAAGATGTATGTACTGTAGAGAGGCCACCCAAATCTCCTGGGAGCTCACTCCCCTCTGTGGTTCCCAGAGTGCTAACAAAGAGTTTTTCAGGTTTTTTTTGTTTTTTAAGTCATTGCTGCTACCATGTTTGTGCACTTTCCCTGGAAAGGATGTGATGTGGTTTAGGCTGCTTTTTAAAAGACTATATTGGGTTTGTCCACTCCAGCTGGCCCTAACATTTCACCAGAACTCAGTTGAATGTATTTGCATCCAACTGTAAGATCTGTCAAGACTGTAAGAATTTAAGAGTAGGGATCAAGTCAAGCTGGTGTGAGGTGAGCTTGAAAATATGGCTGTGTTTACATTCTGCCTGTGCTGTAACTCAGCTTGCTAAAAATACAACTTCTGAGTTCATGGTACATTTATCCTAAAGAAAGTGGTTAAGGATATTGACTTACAAGTGCAGTAGGATACAACCCAGCCTGCGGCAACAGCTTTCATCCCAGCTGTGGTAGCTTCCCTACCTCTTCCGCTGTCATTGCAGCCTGCAAGTCTGAAAAATACATCAAGTTGCTCCTAAATGATGTGAGTGTGGTATGCTGACCCAGCTCACTGGCAAATTCAATTTGACTTCCTAGTTCAGCGAACTACAGGCATTAACTTCTACCTGTGATTTGCCCATTCTTACCACAGAAGTTGGCAACAGACAAGAGCGAGGTGCACAGGGAGGCAGCTGGAGACCACAAGCGCCTCCGCTGTTGGCGTTTCATCTGCTGTGTCTGCATGTCAGCGCCTGAAACCTAATCTGGGCTCAGCCAGCTTGAGCTGGTGTAGTCTAATCTAAACTTCCAACTCTGCTTAACTACTCTTCAAGAATTCTGCTGGGAAGATTTCAGGGTTTTGCAAGAGAGGTGGCTCCTGCAGCTCAGCCAACAGCATGGCCAGTGGACCACCACAGTTGGCATAATCAGCCCTTGAACATGTAATAGTGCAGTAATTGCTTGTAATAGCAGTAATATATGTAGTAATAAAATGCAGTAATAGCATGTAATGTAACAGCTCTGCGTCACATGAAGGTAGATACCCTTCCTGTCCTCCTGCCTGATAACTGATAACTGTGGGCAGAAGAGCAGAGCAGGTAGCTGCAATGGCAAAATATCTCCTAGGATCCCACTGAATTTACACAGAGCCTGTAATCAATCTTCAAACACTTCCTCTAATCTAGGCAAAACCTGAGCCGTGTATTTTTCATGTTCAGCTCTCAGCTGGAGTCTCCATGAACTACCACTGTCAGAGAGTTGCTATTGTTTAATAATTTCATTAACCATTATTTTTCAAAGATGGGACACTTAAAATTACTGTGGAGTTTCCTCTCAGATGTACTGGTACCATTTTGAAGTCATACAGGAGGACCAAGAAAATGAAGCAGCAAACCACTCCCTTGCCTTAACCTGTTAGGGTAGTTGGAATTTTCTCTTCTTATTTCCTTTCTGATTATGAATTGAATACATGCAGTTNAAGAAAGAAAGAAAGAAAGAGACACTAAACTGTGTCCTTCAGTTCGAAACAAGCAGTTACTTTAATGACAGTGCTTATAAAAACAATATTATGTTAAATTATTTAGTATGTTTTACTTAATAAAAAGGAAAAAGGAAGATGAAATAGGGCATTGAGGAAATTCCTCTTTGTTTATTTTTGTCTCTTGGTGGTTCATTTTACCCACCAGTGTTTTTTCTTCATGGCAAATCCCCCTTCTCTCTTGATTGAAAACAGACTCTCTAATAAAAATGGCTTAAGATCACAGTGATAACTTCAATTCAAGAACATGAATAAAAAGCACCCTTGGAGGAAAGACCCCATCTGCTCACATATGATATTAGGAAGAGAGTGCATGATACAGAGTAGTGATTGCTACCAGGTGTAAGATTATTCAGGTCTTCCACGTATGGTTTCTAATCTATATGGCAACTTAAAAAAAGACGGATTCAAGTATCCTATAAAACAGGTCCTATGTTTTACATTTGACCTCTTCCTGAACATCAACCTTATTAAAAGCAAATAAGAAAATGTCCAGAATGGAAGCTGTGGTTTGATCTGGAGCTTATGGAGGCTGGCAGCAAACCTGCTATTGCTTTTAGCAGGGCAGGAGCTGGCCTCTGCTTCATTCAAAAAGCAACCCTTATTAAGCTGCCTTGCGTCGTTCACTCCACAAGTGGTTTCTATTTCATTTTATTCTAATAACCTTACAGAAATACATTTTTCACCAAGTTGAAAGCTTGTCTTCCCTGAAGCCCTGGAAAGGATTAGATAGCATTACATCAGACATTTCAAACAGTAAATTGTGAACTTGGAAGAAGCACTTCAAAGCATGGTTATGTGAAACTTCAAGTGCCCAAGCAGAACAACAGAGGTGAAACAATCTCAATCTCTGCAGTGGAAAGCAGTAACTCACTGAGTGTAAGCCATGAGTCCCATTATTTTAATCCAACATATATAGTATCATGAGGTTTGAAATCCATGCCTGATATACTGTGCTAGTTGCTGTAAGAATGTATAATACAGGTCATAGACTCAAAGACAAAATTTAAGCAAGATAAATTTTGGATTTAAGCTGAAAGGAATCAGTGAAATTTGGGGCCTTGGGCTGAAGGCTGTTTGCAGTCATGAAAAGTTCAGAGTCTTTACTAGACTAGGATTTCCATGGAAAATAGTTATAACAATTTCTCCTAAAAATACTTTTCCTTACATATCCTGAAGTTTATGTATAATATTGTGTGTTTAATAACGATCATGGCTTATGTTCTTCAGTAAACGTGGATGAGAGATGTTAGATTGCTTGCCCACAGTCATACCAAAATGTCTGAGAATGACATTTGGATTCTCTCCAAGTTATTAGGATGAACATACTAGTTTGCCACAAAAAAATAGTCTTCCTTGACTATATAGTGCCCATACTCTGCTTTCCTACTCTATGCTGTACAGCTGTGTTTCTGCGGCTCTATGACACTTGTTTCACAAGCACCCCAAAAAGATGGTATAGGCAGGACATTGAGGGCTGTGAGGAATTAAGGTACTTACCACAGATGAGTGGACGTTGACTGCTTTGCTAATGTTGAGAGGCATCAAATCTTCATGTCCTGTCCAGCCACAGGCAGAAGCTTTGTCTCAGCAGCTGCTGGGTTGATGTTGCATCCACTGTGAATAAGTGGTCGGACCACATATTTAATTTCATTCGGGTGTATGGGGAGCAGATAATCTGATGTAGGCTGACACTGTTACACTTCTCATACCTTATAGCTTCTACTCGCCTTTGTTCACAGGACACCCACTGTATTTCCAATCTCCTCCCATATCAAATCTTACGTCTCCTCCTTTTAAAATGCCCTTTTCGTCTTTCAGGCTTCTGTCTCCTGCAAAACCTACCTCTTGTATTTAATATTACCTAAATTTTACCTTTAACACCCACACTTTCACTTTCAAGCCCATATCTTTCTCAGCTGTTTTTTGACACTTCCCAAGACATCTCACAGGAATCCAGCCCAACAGCATCTCCTGGAGCCATCCAACACCAAGAGCTTGAATTGTTAGAGGCAGCAACACTGACAGACCTGCCCCTAAAATAAGGAAACAAGTTTTAACTGTCTCATGGTGACAGCCAGCTACATTATGTGCTGGATGAAGCCTACTGCCTAAGGCTCTGCAGGTTTATTGTGGACTATGCTGCTTCCCTGAGATCGGGCAATTAAATGTTGTGTATCTCACACTTCTCTGCTTGCAAAACAACTTGATGAGCTTATTCATCATGAAGATGGTACAATCAGAAGGGCTATGGAAATGATAAGTTATTATTATAACCACTGAGTAGGTGGACCACAGTTGTGTACCTATGGCTTCATTATTCATTGATTTATTAGTAACAAACAGGCAGCCTTTTTATTTTCAATTAAATGTACATCTGTCTCTTATCTGGCTTCTCTCTCAATGAAACTTACTACTAGCTGTATTGTAAATGCCTTCGAAACAGAAGATGAAGAACACAGGTGGTTTCTAGGATGGGAGGATGACTAAAAGAGACAGATCATGTGAATTATCTCAGATGAAGCAATAAAATGTAAGTGATCTGGGAATGTCCTGTGTGTCTGGTTTTGAACCATAAAGTCCACCTAGAAAGGATGCCATTTATCTGCATTAGTCCCTGAAGCAGGCTTAGCAGTCTTTTTGCAGACCTGAAACTGCATCTATCATTGCTACTGTAATCTTAAAAGCAGAAGGCCTTATGGCAAAAGCACCTTAAAGCTACAAACGTGGTAGGAAATAAAACACCACACTTGTACAAAGGGGGAATTCCTAACCAGCAGCTGCCCTTGTTGCTGTAAAAACACTTCAGTTGTGTTTCACCATTAAATATTCATCAGTCCATGAAGCAGTTCTTTGGCTCACAGTAAGGTCACTTGCTGCCATCTGCATCTCCAATACACATAGGTCTGGGCGAGGAGCCTGATTTATAAATGCTTTAGTACCAAGAGCACAGTGAAAGCACTGCAGGAAAGGGCCTCTGTCGCAGTCAGATGTGATTTTGAATGGCACCTTTAACATTCATTTGTGAATAAATTATCAGATGGATTAACTCTGGCTTTTTACTTCATATACCCAAAAAGCAAGTCTATTCCCTTGTAGGCTATAATGTCTTGTGAAGTAAATTAAAAACAAAACAAAACAGAAAGGGGTTTACTTGTTCAATTAATATTTTGTTGTTAATTTTTAATAAACATCCACAATGTGGGGACTCCTTCAAAACTCATTCTTGTGATAATGAATAAAGACTTGCCATGCATCATCAAGCTGATAGTTGCTGTGGGACCAGTGCTTACCAAGGAGAGTATAATCAATCCAGATAGACAAAGAATAGTCTCAATATATAACAAGTAGATTTATAAAGGCTAAAGAGATGAAGCTTGTGAGAGGGGTGGATGGGGAAGGAAACTGTAGTCAGTCAAAAATGAATGGAAATTTTTTGGTAGAAGGACTTTGTGAATGGCCAAAGTGATACAGTTCCATGATCGTGAAAAAGGAGGGTAACAATTAAAATATGGTGGGAAATGAACATATATGTTATAAAGCAATATGCAGCAAGTGAAAGGGAAAATATAATTTATACATTTGCAGATACACTCCTACACAAAGCTAAAACTATTACAGGGAAAACTATGCTTAGTAGAATTAGTACAATAAGAACATTAAATGTATTGGTAATAAAATAAATCCTTAAGATGACATAAGCCTATTACTACACAAAAATTGTAACTTATCAATACTGCTGCAGGCAAGACATATTCAGTAAATATCTGTGCTGCACTTAGAAAGCACAAGATGAGGAGAAAAATGACAGATTTTTCCAGACCATTAGTAGCTGAAGACATTAGGCAGCATTTTCTAGAGATAAATATTCTAAAGCAAAAGTTCAAATAACAATCACTGCAGGGTATCATGAGAGCAGATGTTAATTTTTAACACATTTTGGAATACCAGGGAAATACCAGGGAAGACAGCTAATATTGTGCCTGCATGGAAAAAGGGAGTGGTGTGACAAGAATAGGCTGGTGAGCCTGACATCAACACCAGGCAAAAATATTTATTGCTCTCTCTTCTTTTTCACTCCTGACCTTGTTTCTTTTTGAGCACTGGCCCAGTGCCCTTGAAGCAACTTTCTAGTTGCTTAGTTTTCCTGTGCATCAGGAGCTGAGACTGGCCTGACTGGCATTCCAGTATGTTCCCTGCTAAATACAACCACACACGGTCCCCCAAAAGGCTTGGGAAAACAGCTGGCCTGTTATGTGACAACAGCACACAGGAGCTGGGAACCAGCCAAAGAGTGCCAGCTGAAGGACTTAAATTGGGTTCCAACTCCAGGCAATCAGAAAGCACCAGAGGCACATTTCCTGTGAGGGAAGGTTCTGAGTGATACAGGCTACAGAGACTCTTCCCTAGTTCCTCTCCTGAAAACTAAAGAGTGGGATTGCCTGAACCATGGAAGGATGGTGGGTTCACCTGTGCCATTTTCTTTCTGGTTCATCTGTAGGATAGAAATCTGGCCTTAGGTTCTCTGGTTTCAACAGTCTGTAGCCAGTAACAAGAACTCAATAGTCCCTAAACCTTGGATTTCCTGCTATTATTCTATTCTTAAGTTTTCTGTTTTTCCTGCTTACTTTTTATTTTATAAATAGATACTATTTCAGATAGTCCTGTTACTTCCCTCAGACAGACACTTTGACAAAAACACCACTTGCAAAGTGCAGACTTGTAGGAATAGTAGGAACAGAACAGGACTTGCACAGGTAAGGCAGTGAATACTACAGGGTCTCTGAAACCTGCTTTGGTGATTAGGTGTAATGTGTCTCTATCACAGCTGAAAAACTACTGGAAGGATTCACTGTTTGACCTCTACTTCCAGATATCCCAGGTACTTCAGGTTTTGCAGTCTGTTGTACAGGCCAGTCTGAGACAGGTGCTTGATGGTACATGTGTTTGGGCATGCCATTACTGGTTTTCACCCAAAAATAAAGGAGACTTGCAGGGACACTTAGGGAACTGAGAACAAACACAAAAGATAGTATAACATCTTGAATTCACTATTTCTCTTTCTTTGTTAATCTTCCTCTACAGACCATTTTGCAATAGGCAAGAGAACTGAGGGGCAAAAAACATGGTAACACTGTTTCGAGACAAGTCAACTGGAGGAACAAGTTGAACTAGAGACTATTCTCAGCAAAGGAAATCTCTGTATAAAGAAGGTATAAAAACCAGAGACAAGAAAGGATAACAACATTTTGTGTACAACACCAGATTATTTTCCTAAGCGCAAAATTAGGATTTCTTATACATAAAAAAGCTAGACATTCTGCAGTTGATATAGCTAGGTATGACAACTACAACCGCTGGTACCTGAGGTCAGAGATAGCTTGAGTATATTCCTGAAGCTTTTATTGCTATTATTTTAATGATCCTGGATACAGACTCCAGAGGACTAATAGGACAGAGTTTTTTTATGAAAGGGGCCAAGGCAAAAGACCAATAACTTAATTTGCTTCAAAAAGTGAAGGAAAACTCCCTGCCTTGATTACAGCCATATAGGGGTTAAGAGAGGAAGAAAAGCAAAGTAGTATTGGCCAATGTCATTGCATGTGTCCCACCACAGATGAAAAGATGCCAAAGGACAGAGTAAAAGCACCTCCTGCACTGTCTTCCTCAGTGGCTTATCAATGGGACCATGTTCATCAACTAGCTGGAAGAATGGATATGCTTGAGTGATAGTTCTGACCAGTGTTTTCAAGGCCAAGGGATCCTGATATGCTTGCTGATATAAAAGATAGAGAGTAACCAGTCCAGTATCAGATACATATTTCACACTTACATGGCAAAACTTATCAATACCTCTGTTTGTTTTTTTTTATTGTCATAAGAACAGAGGACCACTGATGATGCTGTGATCATCCCTTAAGTAATTTGTTCAAGTCACACTCATTAGATGTTTTCCCTCATAAATAGATGCTCAGCAGTTGAGAAGCATTTATAAAAACTTTATTAAAGAGTGCATTTCCTGGTTGATCACCTGAGGATGTTAGCTAGATGGGCTTGTTTGTCTTAATAAAATCAATTGATGTTAGCTAGACAGGCTTTCTCATCTTAGTGGATACTATTGACGTTAGCTCGACATATTCCTAACTCTCTAAGGAGTCACAGTTGCAGAATATTGTTTGTGGCAGGCTTGTCAGCAAATGTCTTGTTTAATTTATGGAAAAGAATTGTGTCAACAATAGAAATTTATTGTTTCCTACACTTCATGCCTTCTGGTGTCTTTGCTATACAACACATTGTTATGGGAAAAGACTTATGCAAAATGCAAAGTTCTGAGTGAATCTGGGTTCAGACATTTACCACCACAAGCACTAAATGCCTTTAGCTGTAATACCCCTGGAGGTGTTCAAGGCCTGGCTGGCTGGGGCTCTGAACAACCTGATCTAGTGGAAGGTGTCCCTGACCCTGGCAAAGGTTTTGGAACTACATGATCTTTAAGGTCCTTTCCAACCCATTTCATAATTCTATGATTCTATGAATTCAAACAGGCTCCTTGCAAGGCATTAGATAGCACTCTTCTTTGCTTGCTGGTTTTTGGGGGTTTTTTTTGAGATATAGCATATGTATTCAAACATAAAAATTTTTATTTGAGTATTCCAGGATCTCTATAAAAAAGTTAAAAGTGGCAGCAATTCACTAAGAAAACACTATTAGAAAATACTACACTCTTCTCTTGCTGAATTAATGAATAATTGCAGAACCCCAAAACTGAATCTGTCAGTGAAATTGCTTACGGGTGAGGATGTTTTAGCAAACTCTCCACAGGTTGTCTTTCAGCTCACTGTTCAGGATATGATCACATCTCTATCTTTCTGCTGGAGATCCTTGGGGTTTTGTCCCCTGATTGCCAAGATGTAGTAAAGCAACCACTATACAAAGCAGAAAATAAGGAGCTGGAATAAAAGTGTATGTCCTGATATTTTCATGATTTGCAGTAATGTATATATCCTGGACCTGAAAATTGCAATCTAGATAAATAATCTCTCTCCAACTCCAGCTTTGTCTCAAAGGAAAAATCTCTCTAACTTAAATTTTCATGAGGAAACATCTCTAAATGTAACACAGCCCATTTTCATATGAGATAATTTTTATAGAAATGTCCCAAATGGGTTACTCAACTCTGTAAAATCATTACTAATTTCAAAATGTAGGTCATTATTGTGACGGAATCTTCTATTGAGTAGCTGTTTCTCTGCAAAGTTTCATTACTCCTTTTTTGGCTATCAAAGAGTAACTCCTTTTAAAACTTAGATATAGGGATAGGTATTAAAGGGGAGGACCAGCCATGGTAGTTTTGATAAGTAATAAAATAGTATACTTTGTGTATATATTGATTAGCTTTCTTCTTTTAAGGTATATACAGATTATATCTAAAATTGCTTGTAAGACCTCTAACAAAGCAACAGCTGAATGTTTTGAATCTTCTAATATATTTCACTTCATAGTCATCTTGACAGGTAGGGAAATATTATAGTGCCCAAGAACTGTGTTCCTTCTCCTGACTGTAAATACTTCACTGAGAGATCTATCTAAACCCAGCTATTTTAGGGTCCTCACATAGCCAGTGGAACACAAGTATTGTTGGAGTCAAAGTCACCCTGAGTTCCTAATTTCCCATTCAGGCCACCTCACCAGGAAATGAAGGAGGAGAATGGTGAAAGTCACCATTTAAAGGACAGGACGCAACAATCTACAGTACATGCAGTGAATTTGAGTCTGACCTCATGAGCACAGAGAGGTTGAAAGGAAAATCTCTGCCACACTGTGCTTGCAAAGTCACTGTGATGCAGAGATGAGAGGAGGTCTCTGAGTTGCACAGATATTCAGCCTACTTCCCACCCACAGGCTTACTATCCTGTCAAAAAATCTCTTAGGTCTGAAACTAACAGAGGCAGGCCCTGAAAGCAGATCTACCTTCCAGCAATCCATCATCATCCAAGTCAGAGTTGTTTGCTCCTCTGGAAGGGATTAGTAATTGTGTTTTGCACCTCTGTTACAACTGGTAGCAAATGCTGACTAGAACTGGTCTGTAGCACCAGGAAGAGAACAGCTCTTGGTCAAAACAATGGGTTTGTCATGACAGCCTATGACAGGAAAAATCCAAGATTGTTTGTCAAGCAATATTTCTGAAGAAAATTTATTTTATATTAAAAATTGAGTGGCAATGTTGCAGGGGGTTCTGGTCCTTTTCAAGCATTATCTGATACAGTAGAAACATACAGAAAGAGAGAGGCAGAGGAAAAAAGATAAGTCACACAGAAATAGATACATAGTCATAGTTGTAAGTGCTGATATGAAAAGAGTTGTAAGTGGTGGTATGATAATTTTCTTTTATATGGCACCACCATTTCTCATAGTGAGGATATCTGACCAGATATGTCTGTCTGATGGAGCAGAACAGGGTGGAGATGGGAGGAAGGAGGCAGAGAACATATGGTAGGTGAGGAAATCCAGGTCTTTGAGGACTGCTGGTCTGTTAAGTGCTGGTACATGTATTTCTGTGGAAATGGGAGGAGCTCCTACTGTATTTCAAGCTGAGAAGAGAATACTTATACCAGATTATCACTTAGAGTAAGTGCAAGATCAGCCACTTCTGAGAAGGCAGTAAAACATATCCAGGGAAAGTTTCTTTGCACTTCTGGTTCATTTTTGGAGCTTTTTGAAATTTTGAAAATTATTAATAATATCAGGCACAAATAGGTTCCCGGAAAGTAAAAAGGTTTTCTGAGGAAAATTTATGAAAATGTTTTCAGACCTCCTTTTCATGGTTTTGCTCAGACAGAGAGAAGATACCACTTCTACATAGAGGATCTGAAAGGAAGGATTTCCCCTGCACAGGCATCTTTTTCAGGCTGAACGTTTAATGTCCATGTTGCTTTCTCTGCTGGAAGTAAATCACTCTGCCCAAATGACCATATTCCTGTGCTGAGAGACTTACATGAATAGCAAGAAAAAACATCTTCATGAAGCTTTGAAATGGTAAAGGGGATCAAATGAATATATTCATTGGCATCAGGTAGTACCCCTTTCCTCAGAGCAGGAACTCTGGAAGTCCAGAAGGGACTTTGGCTGGAGCATCATGGACCAGTACTTGGAGATCACCAAAGAAGAGGGAGAATATGGCCTATTTCAATTCCTAAGCACTCCTTAAACAGAAATAAGGAACATACATTATTATGAGCACTGCCACCAGATCTTTGTATTCAAAATTATTCCCTTCTCAAAGGCTTAAGGCAAATAAACCCCCTCACATGATGGAGACAGTTTGCACAAATCCACTCTTTGAAGCTAAGAATCATTTTGAACAAAATTTGTGTTAGGAAACATGTAACAACACCACGGCTGAGTCCTATGCAGAGTAAGAGCTGAAGTCTTTAGTTCTCTTCCTTTTCTCACCAAACCTATGTGAAAAGTGGGATAAAGTTCCCACAAGAAACTCCAATTTCAATACATTCCAGACTTTGTATTTTCAATTCTGTGGCCTCCTATGGTAGCAAAGTATTCAGGCTGGGTATCAGCTGTGTGAAGGCCTGCCTTTTATTAATTTTAAATTTACCTGCTGGCAGCTACATTTATAATCAAGCACCAGAAGAATGGAAAATGAGTGTAATGCGTCTCAGTCGTTATCCAGAGTTTCTATGGGGACAAGAGTATCAGAGAAGGGTCCTGCCAAAACCCAGTATCATGTCTCTCAGGAAAGGTCCCCAGAGGAGTGTTTAAACATCAGCATTTGTATCTCCCAATGAGGAAAGTGAAGCAAGAAAGGAACAGATCCGTCTGCAAGGATGTGACTCTCAACTTCCTCAGCCATCCACAGCCATTCAGGATGCAGCAGAAAGGGAGGACCAAAGAAGCAAATAGACATTTGGATATGGGATAGCTGTGGAATAAGGATCCTGTTGCCTGAGAACTCTTCACCAGTTTCACTGGCACATGCTCCTGAAGAGTTTAATATTAAGCCCTTTGGGTTTCACTCAAGGCCTGTTAAGTCAATGGGAATCACTCTTTGGTTTTCTCTGTGTTTTGGATCGAGTCCTTTCAAAACAAGTAGTAAATAGAAACATAGGCTGTCTTCCTCCCTGTGGCCAGGATTTTCAGCATACCTCAACTTCCAAAACAATTTCCCTGGGAATGGAGAAATGATCACAACTGACCGAAATACCCGGGCTCTCTTCAGGTGGCTCATCAGGTGAGACAGAGACTCCCTGCAGCCTCACACTTTGCCTGGTGATCACGAGACAGGAGTAGACAGGCTGGCAGCCAGCACAATGGTCCTCCAGCACAGCCAGGAGCAAGCACACTCTTACAGTCAGTACACTTCTGTTGCATTTAGGAAGCTCAATAAATTTCTGAGAATCTGGATTTACCCAGCATGTTTAGTTGGTTGTTTGTAATTAAGGTCAGTTTCTCCCAGTAGCAGCTTCAGGTAGCTGAATTCTTTCAAAGGTCTTGCCCTGGTTGTGGATATTCAGAATTTTGCTAGCTTTGTTTATGCAGTAGGATCTGTGACACTAAATCATGGATGAGTTTTCTACCACATGCTGAAGCTTGAGTGTCCCCTGAGCACATAAGCTGGCCAGAAGTGGTGTTAAGCCTCCTGAATTTATACATGTTCAGTTCTATATTAAATAAATTGTCTATCTAACTAAATTTGAGAAGAGATTTATTAAGCAGGGCATTAGCCAGACAAGATTCTGAAAAAAATGAGGCTCTTTGCTTTCACTAAATCTTGGACTGTTGGGGTATTTTTGTGTGTTGTATCTGTATCTCACAAACACCTTGACTAGCTTTTGATTTTAAAATAAATGCATTTAGACAGGCAGAAAGTGTTGCAAATGTTTATATTTTGCTTGGCTTTTATTTGAGTTCCTCTAATTTTGAAACAGGAAATAATTTTTTGTCTTTAAGAGGCACTGGTCTTTTTACAGCATTCGTATTTTCTAAGAGGTAATTTTTTATTATTTGTTATCTGTTTTATTTTCCAGCTCACAAATGAAAGATGGTTCATTTCTCTTTTCCAAAGAACCTCCATAGGTGTTTTAACATTTGCAAGAAAATAGGCACAATCATTTCTGCATCATGGGAGGGGTCCTAAGGGGACTAAGGTTAAATAAAGGGGTATCCAATTGGTTTGGAACTTTTTATGTGAAAAAATTTGCACTAAAAATTGACAAATCATCAATTTAAAACCTTTTGAGGAGGAAGCCATTAAGTTGGTTTAATTACTTGAATTTTTTTATGTATTAAAAAAAAAATCTGATTTTTATTTCCACGATCAAATTTTAACTTGTTTCCAGCTTCAATTTTTTTTTTTTCAAAATTTATAATGGGAGATAATTAGGCAAATAACAGTTAAATAAAATGCAAAATAATATATCCCAAAGCCATTTAAACAAAGCATGGGGATTGTCACAAACTTCTATTTTGCTTGTCCCTTTGTAACAAAGGAGTCAGAATTTTTTGCATAATGGCACAAGATGAGAAAATTGTGAAAAATCTCACAAATTTTCCTGGGGTGGAGGAATTGCCCCCACCCGGCCATATCTTCCACCTGAGACTTGCAAATCACATCCATTCCTCTGACTTCCACATTCCATCGGCACAGACTGTGCTTCTCTCCCTGATTCTGCATCACGTAATCCAAAAAAGTCACCCATGTGGGAAAGCACTCTCAGTTTGGACAGAGCAGTAGGAGCATGACTTACCAGCTGCTCTAGAGAGAAATAAGGCTGCCAGGCTGCAGCTGCACCTCTGGCCTGCACCAGAGATGAAACCTCCAAAAAGTGGCTCTTTCCCACATGCCAGACAGGCCAGGTGGTTCACCTTAACATGCCTCCAGACGTGGCCTCCTGATGAGGCCTTGGATGGTTTGCTCCATCTGGCTCATTACGTGTGTATATTCTACATTTACAGTGTTGTGGCTCAAACTCAGAGTTATTGGTGAGCCCTGCACCTCAGGTTAATAACATATGTGTCTGGCTTTCAAGTGTCTCACCGGCTCTGCCAGGCTGCTACTGCTGCTCTCCAGCTGCCTGGGGGATGGCTCAGTGCAGGCTGCCCAGGGCAGGACACAGAATCACAGAATTGTGGAATTGTCAAGGTTGGAAGAGATCTTTAAGATCATCAAGTCCAATTGTCAACCCAGCACTACCACTATAACCCCTAAACCACTAGACCATATCACCCAGTGCCAGATTTAGAAGCCTCTTAAATACCTCCAGGGGTAGTGACTCTACCACCTCCCTGGGCAACCTATTCCAATGTCTGACCACCCTAGCAGTGAAAAAATCTTTTCTAATATCTAATCTGAATCTCCCTTGTCTCAGTTTAAGGCCATTTCCTCTGATCCTCTCACCAGAGACTGGACTTCACCTCACTATAACTTCCTTTCAGGTGGTTGTAGAGTGATGAGGTCCCCCCTGAGCCTTCTTTTCTCAAAACTAAACGAATCCACCTGCCTAGTCATTCCTCACAGGACATGTTATCTAGTCCTTTTGTGAGCCTTGTTGACCTTCTCTGGATATGCTGCAGTCCCTCAGTGTGTTTTTAAAGTGCAGGGCCCAGAACTGGACACAGTGCTCAAAGTGCAGCTTCATCAATACCAAGTATAGGGGAATGATCACTTCCTTAGTCCTGCTGGCTACACTATTCTTGATACAGGGCAAGATGCCATTGGCCTTCTTGGCTACTTGGGCACACTGCTGGCTCATATCGAGCTGGCTGTCAACCAGCACCCCCAAGTCCCTTTCTGTCAAACGGTTCTCAAGGCACTCCTCCCCAAGCCTGTAGTGCTCCATGTGGTTGTTGTAACCCAAATGCAGGACCCAGCACTTGACCTTATTAAACCACAAACATTGCTGTCTTCTGCCTGTCCATCTGCAAGGTGATGATCTCTCCCACTGTTGTAGTTTAACCCCAACCAGCGACTAAGTGCCACAGAGCATTCACTCACCTCTGCCCCACCTGATGGGGTGAGGAGAATCAGAAAATAAGGAAAAACCCTTGAGCTGAGATAAGAACAGTTTAATAATTGAAATACAACAATGATAACATTAATAACAGTAACATTGTCGTGAAAATGAGACAGAGAGGGGAATAAAATTTAAGAGAAACAAGTGATGCACAATACAATTGCTCTAACAATTGCCCTAGCAGTGATCAGCCCCTCTTGGCCAGCTCTCCCCAGTTTATATATTGGGCATGATATTCTATGGAATATCCTTTTAGCTGGTTCGGGTCAGCTGTTCCAGCCATGCTCCCTCCCATCTTCCTGTGCACTTCCTCACAGGAACATGAGACACCAAAAAGTCCTTGACTCAGGGTAAGCACTTAGGCTTAGCAACAACCAAAACATAAGTGTGTTGTCAACATTACAGTGACACTGAATCCAAAGCACTGCACTGAACCAGTGACTACAAAAAAATCCCAACTGAAACCAAGACAGCCATGTTGTGGACTCAACAGGATGTTTTGGGTCTGTTTTGATTTCTGCAAATGGGATGTTTCTGGGAAACAGAGAAGTATCAAATTCAGGCTTCTGAGTTTGCATAGGTGGAAGAGAAATATTGAAATTCCCTTTACGAAATGTATGTGAGTGCAATGGTAGAGAACTACACCGAGCATTGGTTAGGACTCACACAAGGAGACATGAACTGTCCATAGGGTGTTGATACAGTCTAAACTAGTACACAGGTCCAGCTGTCAGGGAGTGAGTACCATGCTGAGGAACTGGAAAAAATTTTGAGAAATGCAGTAAAATGGTTGGGTTGCTGGGAAAGGGGACCATTTATCTGAAAGAAAGGGATTCTGAGGATGACTCAGCCATGGCTTTCCTGTTAGACCCTTTATTCTTCCTTGCAGATCTTAAAAACTGAACTGAAAAGGGCTGTGAGGAAACTGACTGAGTTGGCCATGCTTTTAAGAGAGTCAGAGGCTGGATCTCTGAAGATCTCTTTCAATATGAATTTTTATCTGATTTTGTGCATGTACTGCTACATCAGACACACAAATGAAAGAAATAGTGAAGGGTCAGGAGCACTGACATATTAAAAAATAACCTATGGCAGTCATGCAAACAGTCCTGTTCTTAAGCAACCTCCTGCGGCCTCTGTGGCCAATGATGATTCTAAATACTTACAGCTAAGCCCAGACTCACCTGGCTTCATAGTGAAGAAGGAGAATTTTTTTAGTAAAAACAAAACCCTGAAGCTCGATGCAATCTCCTGGAAACTAAATTTACTTCTTTGATTTCAGTGATTGTCTAGAAGATTTTAAAACTCCCATCAGACTGTCAACCTGAAGGTTGTATTCATGGATTACAGGGCATAAAGGAACTGTTGTAATGATCTAACTTGATTCCTTTCTAACATATACCATAAGACTACTTTGCCATCACTCTTGCAGAGACAAAAGTGTATCTTCTGGAAAAAGCTCTGAGATTTAATGGAACACAAAATGTTCCTTGGAGGAACTGAGAGAACTGAAGTCCCTGCCAAAGGCACCAATCATTGCAGCAGTGGCTGAGAGCAGCTAAGCTACACAGGATGAAGATTTGTGTTGGAGCAGCCACAACTCTGGGAGCAGAGAGCTATGAGAGTGAAAGCCAGAAAAAGGCCAGAGATGCAAAATACTGAATTTGGAAAAAATCAGGCAAAAAGCTGCTGGCACATTTGGATTTCTCAGCAAGGAAACCACCTCCTGCTTGCTTTTAGTTTTTATTTATTTGTGGAGAAAGGAGACCTGGCACACACTTCTGGCAAGTAAATCAGATTGCACAAAGACTCTGCATGACTCTATCAGCTCCTCCTCCCAACAGAAACATGACACAGAAAAACTCTGAATAGCTGCTAAGCATTAAACCGAAGGAGCATGGGATTTCCTGCAACAGAAGTTTATGGTTTCTTTGCAGCATTCAGAGAATGCTTGGTGTAAGGCTCTCACTTAGGCTTGGTCCATGTGACATATAACTGCTCCTCAGAGCTCACAGAATTCGTAGAGAATAAAATTAACTTTCTGCCCATGGGTAGCTATGTTCACAGTGAAGAACCACAACCTGTTACACAAGGTGGAACATGGAACTACCCACATGTGCTCCTGTGAGTTGACATTGCTGGTGGGAGGCACTGTCAGTGTGCAGCAAGAATGAGAAAGCTGCTCAGGAGCTTGCAAAGAAATTACCTACAATCCTTAATGCTTGATTTGCTATTAACATACTCAGAAAATATGGGGATGAGCTTCAGATGCCTTGTGACAAACATCCCATGTGGTGGTCCCTTGACTGTACTGAGGGAGTGACAAACAAGTAAATGGGCAGGTGTAGAGGGGTACTAATTAAGGAGACTGTGCCAGCCCCATGGGGCCTGTGATTCCTTCTCCAGACTGTAGTTCAGAGCTAAAGAAATTCACTTAATGTCCTTGGTTTATGTTGGTAATGTAAAGTGTGGAACACCATATCCTTCATAACATGCATTTAGCAGAAAAACAAGAGAGCAGCCGGAGCAGGAGATGCCTGCAGTACAACACCAGAGAGTTTCCCCAGCTACTTACAGAAACCATTTCTCTCGAGAAAGAAGGTATCACTTATTCCTAATTATGGTAGGATATCTGTTAGAATTTAAGTTTCCCTTTTTTTTTTTTTTTTTTGCCATTTACATCCTTATTGCTTTTCTACATTGCATTGACTTCTGACATGTACAGATAGGCACTAGGGAGACAACATCCTTACTATCCAACAGTGACTGTAATCTATGATGGATGGACATAAATATCATTGGCTCTGGTTCCAAGCCAGATTCAACTATGTCATGCAGCTGGTCCAGATTGGTCAAATGCAGTTAAAATTCAGATACCTGCCATACACCTACAGTTCATGGCTAAGCGTGAGATCTATAACAAAAAACAGGAGATCCAAGTCACTAAAATACTGAAACAAGTTCCTACTGATTTCAGTGGGACTGAGGCACCTAAATATTTCTCCTTGTAAGCCTTCCTCCCTTGGTTCATCATTGTCCCACTACAGACTTTAAAGAAGCTGAGGTAGAGGCTGTCCATCACCATGTGATGTTTGAGCACCTAGCACAATGGGACTTTGGTGGCTTCTAGGTGGTTTGGCACCCTAATCGTACAAAAATACCAGTAATTCTACAGTTCATAGGTGGTTATATTGCTAGGCAGTTGCTGAACTAAGCCATGGCTGGAAATGAAACAGCAAAAATATCCATTTCATTTTGTAGTCTCCAGTTTCACTGCTCATTTCTTTCTCTTCTGAACTGCCTGTAGTCACCCATAACTTACCTCACTTGTATGTCTGTGGTGCCTTGGGCCTCCAAGAAAGTGGAGGAATTATTTCAGAATATTTTTACTTCCAAACAGGTGTTTGCTTAGGCAATTTTAAATCCAGAATTAGGGAATTCAGTTGACTAAACATACATACAATATCATCCAAGGTGCTTTAGATATCAAGGCAGATATTTGTGAAAGGCAGATATATCAAAAACCTGTGGGAAGCTTGCACCCTAATAGGCCAGCAGCTGTTCGGCAGAAAACCATGAATTCACTAAAATGGTACTTGTTGCCTATATTCAGGCCATTGAACCAGGCTCCAAAAGTTGTCTTTTGGAGTAAAAGTTATCCCAGAAAAAGTCTTTGTCTGGAAACCTTAGATGACTTCCATCTTCACATTATGGGGTTACGAAGACATACCATAAATTTTGAAGATGAAGACAAGAGACTTCCTTAACTATATCTAAGCCTCAGATGCATCTCATTTGGTTTAACACTCCTCTAGTAGTTTAGTCATGAATGCTGGAGGCAGTGTGGAGCTGGGCCAAGCAGGTGAGGCCATGTAGGGCAGAAGGATTCCCCCAGGTTCAGCAACAGTAGGGAATTATGTTACCTTCCAGTAGGTATAGGGGACACCCTGCAGCACTGCCTCTCTGGGGCTCCCTGGCACACTCGATTGATGGAGGCTGCAGTCAAGCCACACATCAGCCAGTGAAGTGCGCTGGTTATCTGAAGGTCCATCTGTAGGGCTCCCTGATAGACACATTGTCCTGCAATTACGTGGAGACACACATCTGGCTGCAGGAGGAGTGTAAGGGGGAGCCATTTAGGGAGTGCCTGTCTTAACGCAAGGAACTTGTAAACTTTTAGGACTGGAGGAATCAGTCATCCCTTAGATGATGGGCCATTTTCTTCAGAAATTAGTCTCCTCCCAGACAGAGGCAGGAGGGAGATGTTCCCTTGTGTCACGAACAGGGTGGGGGCTCACAGCTCACTGGTGTGTGTCCTGGTTTTCCTAATGCATATTTGACTCAGAGAAGCTCTGCTGTAGGAGAAAGTGATGGCTATAATGATAAAGTGAAAATTCCTCTGTTTGCATCACTGCTTTCTGCACACCCACTTTATTTCCTCATCTCTAGAAAACAGCATAATAAAAGCTGTTATGAAATACTGTTTTTCCTTTCACCATCTGATGAATTAGTAGCAAACCCAGTTAAATGCAGCACAAGACATGCCAGTCGTATGTGTCTCTCACTGTCTGACTCCCTTTCAGAATTGCTACATCATTTTTAAGTCATTTCCTTTCCCAGCTGATGCAGCTTCACTTACACCAAACAGCTTGATCTAAACCAAACAGTCTTATAATAAACCAGACAACCTTGGTTTTTATATCATCAGCCTTTAACTTCAGAGAGACTTCTTCAGACAGGAGCTGCAACCTCTTACAAGATGTCAAAAACTGTTCACCAGCACAGCCTCAAGTGACAACATGGGGCTAAGAATCATGAGCTTTTTGATTGTATTTTAAATGACAGAAATTTTTATTTGGTGTATCAGTGCCCAGGGTGGCAGAAGGAAAGAGAAAAAAAAGTATTTCAAAAATCATGTCACAACAGGCTCTAAGGACTCTCAATTTCGTGATTTAGCTGTTGGATTTCTCCATAAACTGCCAATCTGTGGTATGAAAAGGCAGAAGTTGTGGGTTTCCCCAGAGAAAAGCAGAAGCGCTCCATATATTGTACTATAACAATGAATACTAAACATGAGACTCAACTCAGACATTATTCAGGCAGGAAGTTTTCATCAGTTCCAACCCAGGTAGAAACACATCTGTTATATTATATCTGCAGACAGAGAAGACCAAGTGAGATGGCTTTACTTTGAGCAGAGGAGAGATTCAGTAGAAGCAAACATAATTCTAACTTTCTTTATGCAGATTTATATATATTGCATGGGACAATAAAACTACAAAGCTAAAAACTGTTAACATGGAAATCTGTAGCTGAATTTTTACTTGTCTCAAAAGGAGATTAAAGCAATCGCAAAGGAAATCCTGGATCAGGAAGGTATATCTTTCCCTGATTTAACCCTAGGGCACAGTAATCTCTATTAACAAATCTTGCCAGAGACATGATATGGCCTCCTACACCAATTCATGATCTAAGCCACAGACAGCTATGTGAAAAATCTTGTTCCTTTAAGAGAGAGTTATTCCTTTGTTTCTTTTAGGACAATGCCAGAACTCATGGATTTATTCTGTATAAATGAGACATTCCACCCCTCATTAAACAGAAATGGTCTGTAGAAGATAATTAACCACTTCTTACAGTTCATCCAGCCCACAAAATTTGGGTCAGGTATTGCTCACCACCCACATTAATTGTCCAGAACAGAATGACTGGTTTTGGACCAAATATTGTATCACAAGCACTTAATATCCCTGCCATAGCATGAAAGGAAAAGAAATCTGAGAAGAAGAGAAAATTAGAACGGTGGGAAGAAAAACAGTTTCTTAACTGTGCAATAGACTCTGTCTGTCTAATGAATCCCCTTTGAAAACCGCCATAGTGATAAATTAGGATGTAATATATTGCAGATGGATCAACAGTGGCACACACACAGCCTTATGGATTTGTCACAGGTGTTTGATTTTGCGTTTGACAGCAGGTCAAGGAGTAACCATGTAGGGACAATCGTGCTATAGCTTTCAGGGCTAAAAACTTGTTCTAGATTGGAAGGAGAACTAAGTCTCTGGGTTGTTCTGTGGAGGGGAATTATGTTGATATAACTAGCTTTTGGTTGAAAACACTATTGAAAAAATTAGATCTGGACTTTTTTCATGTATGCAGCTGACTACTGTTTAGAAGCTTTCTTCTAAACAGAAACATCATTGTAATTCAGTAACTTTAATAAAATATATTACTTTGACAGAACAATATATGCAGACAATATTGCATTAAAAATGTTGTGTCTAGACCTGAGCAGTTCCTGTGAAGTCCATCATGCACAGTCTTGTCCTGTTGGCTTAGACATTGGATGGTCTCTAGGAACAAACCTCAGATCATACAGTCTTTAATTACACGAAATCTTTGGAGGTCTTCAACACCAATTGTGAAGATAAACTCATTATTTTTTTAAGACCTACAGATCAACCAACCAAACAAATAAGTATTATAATACATAGGAGAATATCCTGTTCTTCCAAAATAGGTTGAAAATCTACAGAGAGAAAAAAAGCCCAAGCCACACATAAGGATGTTGGAGAAATTTTCATTGAACCCTTTACCATTTGTCTAGACTCCTGCTGCCGTCAGTGCTCCAGTTTTCTACAGCTTCTCAAGGAGGACTGGAATGATTAGCCATTTCCTGAGTTCCAGTCATGCTTCTAGCAATAAACTTCCTATCCATGTCTCCAGTCATTTAGCTTTATTGTTCCTCCCCTCCATGATTCTGTTTCTCAAAAAAAAAAAAAAAATCAGACCAACAAAAACAACAACAAAAAAACCACCAAAAACATAAACCCAAAAAACCTCACCACAAAAAAACCCCAAAACCTAAAACCAAATGCAAAATACTTGAGAATCTCCCTGGGGCTTTCACCTATACGATGTAGCAAAGGGTATCTGTGCACAAGTCACCCCGGTGCTCAGTGAAACAGAAAGACAACCACTGGAAGCTGAATGGTATAAACTGCAGTGTGTATAAGGGTTTATCCTCTATTCCAAACAAGTGCTAATAGTCACTGTTGGAGCTGAAGTACTTACCCAGCTGGATCTCTGGTCTGAGTATTTCATTCTTACAGCGCTTATTCCTGAGTTTCTGCATATGCTATTTACTATGATCTGGGAGTTACAAGCATCCAGGACAGTATCTTTGCTTGGCACTAGATACGAGCCTTACTTGTTTAAATCAGTCTCTCCTGGGTTGCAGCTTATGCTGCAAGTAGGGTCATGCTGGAGTTGTGGTCTCTAACATCTTGTTGTGGCTGGGACAGTATTCTGCAGTCAAAGTCTTGCAGGGATTTTGGTGGGATGTCAGTACATTTCTGTTGCTGATGCTGATCAAATGTCACATTTTTAGTTGAATTTCTATAGCTATGTAGACATAAGAAGTGACAAATGTATATGCTCTCACAATGACAATTGTGTCAATGTCAAATGAATCTCCTGTTTAAACCTAAAACTGTGAGAGCTACAGCAAAGGGTCTCTGCTAATAACCAGAGAATTTCAGACAGATGAAAATGAAGAATGGAAAAAAGAATAGTATGACACAGGGAGATTTTCTTTCCACTTTTATTTTCACTGAATTTAGAGGACTTCCGTACTTTCTCTGCCTTGAGTAATATTTTTGAACATAGAAATTCACTTCTACATAGTGAAGTTCCTACTGACTTGAGAAGAAGTAGGATCAGGACCCATGTTTTGGTTTCTCCTTCTTACCAGCTTTCCTTGCCTTAGTAATATTTGTCTCTTCAGACGTGTTTCTATTTTGAGTATTTTCTTCCCATAGATCTCTGCTACATGTCGAGGATAGGCTTCAACTGCATCCAACATTTCACCATGAGAAGCAAACTTTTCTGCAAACAAGGAGGAATGTTTTATTGTTCTGGCATTTTGTCTCTTTGGATATGGTTTAGAAACCAAATAATACATTGAAAACATGCTTCAACAGAAACGAAGCCCAACAATTCTCATTTGTGCTTATTTTATTTAGTCTTTGCAAGAATCCTAGCAAAGCTAACACCTCATAGATTTAATGGAAGTCCTTCAACAAAAATGAAGATAGATAAACTACAAATGTAGTACAGCATTGTCACTACAGGTCAGAGCTTGTTACAGTCCTATTTATTCTGTGGATGACTTTCCCTCTCTTAACTCTTTCTATCCTTTGAAAAGACAAAACACTCCTCTGTATTTCTATGCTAAAAGTTAAGACCCATGAAAATCAGAAACTGGCTTAGTAGATACAAGAGGCTATGACAGCAGCCTAGCCCCAAAAATATTGCCTGCAGTTGCCCATAGCAAATAAAATTGCTTTCAAACATTACACACTCAAACTCTGCACGCTTTTTTTATGGCATGAACCAGAAGAACAGAATTTGCACCTCAAGGCTGTAGGTCAGTAGTTCCAGGAAATTCTGTGAGGCTTGTGTAAAAATAGAAAAATAAAAAAATAAAAAATTCTATGAGTGAAGAGCATTGCAAACCAGTGTTAATTTCAAACTTGAGATTTTAAAGCTATTTAACCCAACAGTCATTACTTTAGGGAAGGTTATCAGCTATTACTGTGATTTTTCTGGATATTTCTGGAAACAAATAGTCTGGCTACTCTGTCAGCATGGGTCGCTTTAGCACAGAAACAAAATAGAGGCACTTATTTTTGTGTGCTCCTAGTTAGCTACACTTACTATTCCTGATTTTTACAGTTTTACAGGATAAAATTGTGACCTGGTGAAACCAAGGTCAAAATTTCTGCTGCTGTAGAGCAGGAGTTCATACAAAGCTCTGGTGACTCATGGATACCTGCCAATAAGCAAACAGATTGCATTTTCATATTCCAAACTAGGATTAAAAAAAATGTCACCAGTAAGTGATAGCTGTTTTCTTGAGTGGCACATCAACTGAATTGTTGGTGTTCACATCACATTTGCAGTTCCTGAGTTTGTAAGAGACAGCAGATAGAAACAGCACTTTCTCTTTCTATAGAAAGCCATTGTCTGGTTTTGAACACTCTAAAGCTGGATACCAAGTCAAAACGTGTGGGTTCAGTCCATCTCTGGCATATTTTGCCCTACTATTTCAATACCCTTTCAATTAAGTACCTTAAATACAAGGAAACACTGTCTAAATCCAGCAGCCTATTTTGGAGGAGTTATTCAACTCAAACCTTCAACAAAGTGAAAAACATGGCATTGAGCCAAACGGTGGTTTATTCATGTCTTTCTATCAGCAATCTATTTGAACTGCTTGAGACTGCCTGAACAAATATTTGGCCCCTGCTGTTTGCCACCGAGCTCAGACTTCGCTACTGGCAGCAATCACGAGACGAACCCCGCAGTGTTTTCTCCTGTGCCCACCATGCTCTTCCTGCATTGTGGTTGACACCTGAAGCTCCTGGCCCCTCTGGATTCACATCTGATCTCTCTGTTCTCCTTGAACTGCTGTTCTGTACTTTGACATGTGCTGCTGCAACACCTGGCTTCATTCATCTACCAAACTTTGTGATTGCCCCTCAAAACCTGGCTCATATGCACTTTCTTCCTCAAAACACAACAATACTTCACAATTTTTAGCCATAAGCACTGAGGAGACATATACCTGGTAAGTCACTGGGCAAATTGTTTCAGATATTCCCAGATTCTGAGACTGCCATTTTATCATAACTTTGTACATTCTTCTGACTGCCATAATCTTTTTTTTTAATTTTCCTTTTGGAGCCTATCTGTGATTTACTTCTCTAGTGATGGCTTGTTCTATACACTTCCCCAGCACATCATTGTTTTCTAAGACCAAACCTGGCAAATAAAAAGATTTCTATGCTTCTATTATATAACTTTGTATCATGTTTAAAGTAGCCGTTTCAAATGTCTTTAAACGATGCAAAGAGTGAAGACCACTCTATTTACTCCCCATTTTGTTTCCTCCAGTCTCTAGGCATTTAGAGAATTGCTTGTTCTGGCTTTTTATCAGGAGCTTACTGTTGACATTTGTTGCAATTCTACTGATTAAATTTGGAAAAAACCCTCTCAGTTTAAGTGCTTTTGCATGACTTGCCTGTTCTACACCAACAATGGAGGTTGCCAGGTGTTTTTGTTTATTTAATTCCCGTCTCCTTTCTTTTTTTCCCAACAGAAACTGTGGTAATTCAGGCTTTTTAAAAATACTTGGAAATATGATCTTTTGCATTAAAAAACTAGGCCATGCTCATACTGCCAGCAACGCATGTTTGAAGTATTAACACACAACACCTAAAAGAAACATAATATTAATGCAGAACTCTGCATTAAAACACCCTTTCAAGACAAGCCAGCTATCTTTCTTATCCTGAACAAAAGCCAGGAAACCCAGATGTGGAGTTAATCAAATTGTTCATTACAAATGAGCTACCTGGCAATACTGGATTCTTCTTTTTTTTCTTTAATTTCCCCTAATGATTGACAAAACCCCCTGTCTTTGACATACTTATTTGTTATTTAAGTTAATCCAACACCTTGTGCAGGCAACTGCTTTGATTCATTGGCTAGGCATCAGTCTTTAGTGGTCTGATTTAATAAAGCAATGCCAGGACTGAGCATCTCTTGTATATAGGATTTTCCACCGTGTTTCTTTGTTATGTGAAGACAGATAAGAGACAGTTTATCATTAAAGTGAAACTTTTCCATGCGGAAATGTGGCCAATAGCCCTTCATTTCTTTGGGATCTTGGAGCAGATACCTAACACAAACTCTTTAACTGATGACTGTTGAACCTGGGAGAAGGAGCACAATGGTCCAGTGCTGACTAGTCATATATTCATTTCTCAGATACTCAATGAACATAAACTGGACTTAGTTTTTATTTAATCTGTCTGAATTACATGTACAACTTTTTCACTTTTTTTGTTGAGGGGAATGGACCTGTGGCCATTGTGTTCTCCATTGCAGAGGCCAATTTACTGAACCACTCTTGTGAATCCTGTCCATCAAAATGACACCCAAGACATGAGTACAGCTTAATAACTTAAAGTTCATAATGGCCAATGACTAGTCAATCAATCAATTGACAATTTAAATTAATATTTTGCATCTCATTCTAAAGATTTAAGGATAATCACAAGACCATTCCCATGGGCATATCTACAGGAGGGAGAGAGAGAATATCAATTGGCTCTGGGGAGTAAAGGGACCAAAACTGCTCTGAGCAGGCAGAGTATCTCACTAGATGTGAGGTAACTCAAGACTGAAAGGAATGAAGATCAGTGAATCCTGAACCTCTGCTTCCTTCCCTTCCTGTATTTCTTGAACTACAGTTCATCTTTATCACAGTTGTACCACATTTATTTCATAACTACACTATGCTCCAGCTTCAAAAGAATGATGCAAAAAATAAAGGCAGGCTTACAACACATAAATGTTGCACATACATAAGGTCTGTATATGGACACGACTGAGGATTCAGCTGGAACTGTACTGAGCTGTTGAATGAAAAGTTCAAACATGAAAACTCAAGATAATGTATTTTCTTCTGAGTGCTGTCAGCTAGGTTCTCCTGATAGGCATTTTTTTGAAAAAAAATCAATGGTCATTTTACCATGTATGACTGAAGTATAATCAGTCCTATCAATGGCAGAGTCACCATCCCTGAAGGTGTTTAAGAGGCATCTGGATCTTGCACTGTGTTATATGGTTTAGTGATTGTGGGGTCAGAGCAATAGTGCTGGCTTGACGGTTGGACTGGATTTTAAAGGTCTCTTCCAACTTTGATGATTCTATGAAAACATCAGCAATTCATCAGCATTTTTGACTAAACTCTAAAAGATCAGAAGCTCTGCAGTAGGTAAAATAAAATCCCTTTCCATTTAAGGCAAATTTTTTAAAATGCTCTAAAATTCACCAACTTCTCATTTCCCTGAAACTAATTAATTAATGTAATTTAATGATTTCATTTAGTCATTTAGTGATTTAATGATTAATGTCGTTTCCTTAATGGAGAGCAATACTAGTCTACCTGGAGTCATTTGGACATGAGATTCATGTGGCACAGCTTCTTTTACTTCCTCTTGCCCCTCTCTCTTTACCACTTGCCAGATTTGGGAATCAATCTCTGTCTCAGATTTTCCTCACAGTTTTCCAGTCATTTGTTCCAGGCTATTTGTGGCTCTCTCTGCTTCACAGGGAAGCAAAGGAAGCACAGTATTAACAAACAACAAAGAGCTGGCAATTGTAAGTAGCTGTGAACCTGATTCACAACCCAAAAAATCATATTGTGTGTGAACAGTGGGAATGCACAAGGGTCTGTAGATTGGCAGCTTTCACTGTAATTGGAGGATTTCTGAGGATATCCAATATTCAGCCAATGTCCTTTCAAGTCCAAGTAAGGCAGACATGAAGGTAGAAAAGCATCTTACTAAAGTCTGCCTCTGTCACCGCACTTTTAATTGAAGGGGAGAAGAAATTTGAAAACAGCCTGTATGTTGGAAAGGAATTGGAGAATTTCCAAAAGGAAAACAAACTTCGCATGTGAATACTTACAGGTCTGGGATCATGGGAAAGGAAGAAAGTTTGATGTCTTGGTGACTAGAATACAGGGATGAGTGGAGGGGGAAGGTGATGTTGGAAGAGAGTAGGGAATGGGGATTCATGGAACACACAGGGCATATGTGCAGATAATGGTCACTGGCTGTCTCCAGCTCCTGAAAGGAAAAACTGAGCAGCCATGCACTACTATTCTTCCTTCCCCAGGATCTTTTTTTTCTTTGAATACTTGAACTCTGATGAATGTGCTTTATTTCAAAGGCAAAGAATAACTTGAGCTCTGCACTAATCAGGATCATCAAGAAAATTTTGGAAGGATTATTTTTGTTCAGAAGAAATATTGATGCTAATTCCTTAGTAGATTTTAATATATCTTAATATGTGCAGGAAATAAAACATCAGATAAGAGTAAAAGGTTTTGTTGTTTTTTTTTTCCTAAATTGTTATAGTCAGGGAAAGGTACTAAAAGACTGAAGGGAGGCCACCAGGATAATCAGGGACTGGAGCTCCCCACGTACATGGAGAAAGCTGAGTTTATTCAGCCTGCTGAAGAAATGCAACTGTCTAATGGGAGGATGTAAAAGAGATAAAATCATTCTCTTCTCAGAGATGCACAAGAATGGGATAAGAAGCAACAGGCATAAATCACATATGACTAAGTTATGAGAAGAAAGAATTTAACAGGAAATGGTCAATTTTGGAGAAGGAACACAGAGAGGGAGTGGAGACTCTTCATGCGTTGGGATACTGGAAACTTGAGTGGGCCTGCTCTAACTGGACCTGACATGAATGGCAGGTGGGATCAAAGACCTGCAGAAGTCCTTCAGAATATTACTCTCTGAGTCTATGAAAATTTTCTAGTTGTTTTGCTGTCTGTGTTGGTTTAAGTTTATTGATGTTGTTTCAGTTGAGATGTGCATGCTTCTCCAGTACCTCTTCTGCACTGAATGCTGGAACAAAGACCCCATTTTGACCATGGCTTGAATTCAGATGGAAAGCTTCAGAAAATGCACCTTGCCAGTCATGTCTGATCAGGTGATGGCAGCCAGACAGTGTGGAATAGGATCCTCTCAAGCATCCTGCTACCTTCCTGTGCTGGAGAGATTCAGTTCCTCACTGTGCTACACCTATTTAAGGCATAAACATTACAAAGGCTGACACCATGCTTTTTACTAGGAATAAAGACGTAATCCAAGCCCTATTGGAGTCACTATGTGTCTTCCCACTAGGTTCCATGGTCATTATGAATGCCCATATATGATCAGCTGTAACTTTCCAAGTTAATTGTCTTGACCGTTTTGGCCTCAGAAGAAGCAATCACATTGTTATTGTTTCAATATCTCCCAAGTATCATCATGCAAGCAACATAGTGCAACAAAAGATTCTGTATTACAAAACAATATGATGTTTTGCAGGGTATACCAGTACTTAATTGTCATGAATGAATATTTTTATGAATGTGCATTAACATAATTCTTCCAACTGTCCACCTTGCAGGAACTGTGTTAAGTTAGACATATAAAAATTCTGTGAGAAGATGAAGAAGGTATTAATTTACATCTATTGAGAGCCACTCATGTTGTGCATGGATGTTCAACTTGGCATCTGTAGAACAATGAACACTTTTGACTATGACTGTATTTGCACATGGTCTTATAACATATGTATGCATATGCATTAGGATTCAAGGAAAACTGTTGATGGGCCATTTTTAAACTCACAACTACAGCCAGTAAGCTTCTATACAAAATCCCCTCACATTTAACAACTTCCTCATAAAGAAGCAGAACATTGTTTCTGTTCCCTGACTACTGTCAGAAGTAAGTCTAGGTAATATTCAATAATCTCCTTTTGTAGTTGTTTCCTACAACTGTTACTCAGGTCTATACAGTGCTGTTTGTGTGCTCTCTACTTGAGCAGCACTCGGTAAAGCACAGCCACTATTCAGGAAGAGATGTACTGAGAAGGCTTAGGACACCAGCACCACTCACTGCAGGAAATGTCCTATAGGTTACACTATGCAGCATCTAGTCCATGGACCTTCACATTCAGACTGAAGCTTCTTTTCCTTTTGGAAAGGTATTTACAGGGCATAAGGAACAATCAAGTTATATATGTATATATAGTGGAAACATAAGATGGAAAATCAACTTTTGCCTTAGTAATACTATTGGAAGGCTTCAAAATTGGATTTCAAATTAACTTTCATAAGAAAAGAAAATATGTTAGTTGTAAGGACACATGACAGCAATAAACAAAATCATGGAATTATATGTAACGATATAGGCAATAAGAATTTAGTCTTGCTAGCGTGAAAATAGGATGCTGATAAGAAATTACAAGAAAAACACATCATTTTTCTTTTCCTCAGGAATGCTGAGAAAGGAAGTTGAGATTTTGTAAATGTAGTTTGGCATAGTCTGTGTAAGTAGCCAGCTGAAAGATGGCAGGTAACCAGCAGTGATGGCAGTGGAAGATTCAGGAAGATACAGAAGACATTCCTACACAATAGACATGAAATAAAAAGGCTTGACATGAACAGTGTTGAGAAAGAAAAAAGCTTTCCAAAAGCAGGAAAAATGGAGAGGAAATGGACAGGATATTAAAGTTGAAAATCTGGTTAATTGGAAATGCAGTTTGTTTTGAGGTGGCTTGTAGCCTTCCCGTCAGGGCTTGCCGAGGGGTGAGTGTGCCCCTGCACTCCCCAGGGGATGGCTGAGGGAAACGGAGGACGAAGAAGGTGCTGGCGGCTCTCCATGGTTACATATAATATAAGTTTATTCACTCCAGAGGCAACAGACCATCTGGAGGGTCCAAGCTTATGTGGGATAACCAGGGAAAGAGCCCTTCCCATTTCCGGCCCCTGGTTCTTATAGGGGCTCCAGCCAGTGGGAAGGGAGGAGAAGGGAAGGGGACAAACCATCTGGGGTGAGGGGTGGGGCACATCATAACAGGATATACCATGTAACAGAACAATAATATACAGTGAGAAATACATGCTAATCACACATTGCAACAGTGGCTGTGAAAGAGATCTGAAAATTAGATCCCCAATATTTTAGGGAAGTGCATTTGAGGGTGCTCATATGCTTTCATAGGATTATTAGAATAATTTAGTTGGAAGGGATCTTGGGAGGTTTCTAACCAAATCTCTGCTCCAGTCATGCACTATTCTCTTCTGGATGACCCCCTCAGCAGTTCTGGCTGCTGTCAAGTGACCCTGAAGCTCTTTCTCCTTAGCTCAACAAACCTTGGTACTCCAGTTCTCTCATAGGGCAAACACTCCAGACTTTGATCAGCATAGTGGCCTGCCTTGAACTCATTCTTCTTTGGTGTTTTTTTTCTTATACTTGGCTGTGAGAGCAGCAAACTGTATGCAAAGTACCAGCTTCCTGGATAAGCCAAAATCTCATCATCTGAAGTCCAGAGTCATTATTCTGTTACTTGCCTTCCCCATTCACTGTGGGATCTTCACAATCCGCTTCATGATCACTACAGCCAATGTTGCCACTGATCATCTCAGGGCCAGCCAGTTCCTCCTTGTTAATAATGGTAACTCCAGCTCTGTGTCATCCCTGATTTTCCCATGCAGTACCTTGATGAAAAAGTTATTCCTGACATCCTCCAATACATTCCCACTGTGTTGTCCCTCCAGCACATCAGAAATTTTGTACTGAGTTCAATCAAGAATTTTTTGTAGACACTAGCACCTATTGTCACTGACAGAAGATCTACCTTAAGTGCAGCATCTTAGATGGCAGGCTTGGTGGTATATGTATATGCTTGTATGTACCTAGCAAAATAGGAGTGCAGTCTGTGGCAAGGTTCCTAAATAAAATTATAAGACAGTCATGTGATGCTAAACCAGAAACTGATGAACTTGGGGTCATTCTGCTTGCTGAGGAACGTACATGGAATGCTGATGTGCTGTGTCTGGCTTTGTGGGATCCCTTGTAAGGCAGTCTCTGTGGATTGCTTTAAGAAGGATCTTTGATTCACACTTCACTGGTGGTCATGAGTCAGTCTCCTAATATGATATAAATGGTCTCCTTAATTTCAAGTTATTAAGTCTACAGGAAATAAATATTTTAATTTTTTTTATCTCCCTTTTTTTGGCGGAGGGGGAGAATGGATTTGCTTTGATCAGTAATCAGATGCTGGAATGGATTTGATTTAAAGTTTCCATGATACCAAGGATTGATAATCTGAGTTTTCTTACTGCTGTCAGGAATATTTCTGAGTCAGCAAGCTGTGTCTGCAAGCTGTTAACAGCTGGTGATAGCTCTCCGTTTGTTTGGGAGGAACAGGACTTTGGCAAGCTTCCTCACAATATGGAAATGTAGTTATGTGGCAATAGGGATATTAATTAGTGGCTGTCTGTCTCCACTCAGTGTCAAGGACATCAGCCACTGTGGAGATGGGGAATGGGGTGTCAGGAAGAGCCAGGACCCCTGAGGAAAGTGGAGAGAAGGTCAACAGGGGAGTGACCAGGGTTGGGATGAGAAGGGTAGTCAGGGAGGAGGAAGAGAAGGATTTAAGTGGAGACCTAGATAGGAAACAATCATGGGAGAAAGACAGGGCAGCAGGAAGAAAGGAGAGATCAGTACCAGGACTGCAGAGGAGTTTCCCGTCCTCCAATCTCCATGAAGGGCTGAGCAACTCCCAGAAAAGAGACAGATCCTCTACTGTTGCCTATCTACAAGTACAGCATTCCCCGATGTCCACAGATTATTTTACTTTCTGGTGGAGTAGTGAGGACAGACTTTTTTCTACACAGCAGCACAGAGAGCTGGGTCCAGACCACCCACAAAGCTCCATTTACTGTGAACCATAAAACTCTGCCAACTGAAGAGGCAGGCTCCACATCTTGCTCTGATGACGATACACCATTTTAGACATCTGTGAAAAACTTATTTGGTGTGCTGCCCTTACACACATTGGTTGCTGAGGCAAAAGAGAGCAACGAGAAACCATGGTTTGCTTTGAGTCTGTTGTGCAGAATGAGTTTCTCTCTCTCAACACCAAGAAAGAAGCAATGCAAATTCTGCAGTGTAAACAGGGGAACCCTTATATTTCATAGCAGCAAAAACTTTCATGTGGTAATGTAACAATGACATTCTGTAAGAAAGTCAATATCCTTGGCAGTTGGAAAAAAGAAAAAAAAAATTAGCTCTTGATACAAGTTTTATTTGATGACTCTATGTAATATCATAGTTCTGGTTACATTGCCAGCAGCAAAACACCTTCCAGTGCTCTGTAAGTGGAAAATCTTAGCTCCTTTTTGGATATTATTGAAGAACAGATTTACCTTTTCTTAATTTACAGATTTGCCTGTACAAATTTGTCCATATTGTCAAATCCAATTCAAATGTAATCCTCCCTTGGTGATAGTATTTCATGAGAGTGTCTGATCATGGCCAAGCATCCAATTTGGTTTGGGAGATGTTGCTTTTCAGACTTCCCTTACATTGCAAAGGAATTTAAATATTATGTTTGGAAAATATTTAGGAGCACTTCTCCTCTCCTACCAAATAACAATTCATACAGCTTTTGTTTTCTTTCAAATTGTGCAACACCTCACCTATAGGCTCTGCAGGTAAAATAGAACTGGTGGAATGGGAAGCATCTTATGCTACAGGCAGGGAAAATTTTAAGGAGAATTTGTTGCTCGGTGCACATGTGTAGTATACAGAAAACAAAGACAAGAAAACCTCCAAACTTGTCATTTTAGTTTTAATCTCTTATGTAACCACAGTTATCTCAGAGGAGAGAGCAAGGAGCTGTAGAAAGAATGAATGGAAGTGCGGAAAAGAAAAGGAGCTATAAAACATTTTGCAATCTACAGAGAGAAGTGTCGGCTAAAAGTACACAGGAGGGATTTCAGGCCAGCTCCCAAATTCCTTCTTCTTTGAACATTTTGTAAACAGACACGGAGTCTTCAGTATAACAAGAGGTGATGGATAGGCACCACTGAAGACCGTAAGTGGTTCAGAAGCCAACAGAGCCCTTTTGAAGAAAGGATCTAGGCATAAAGGAGAAGGCAAATACTGATTTTTTAACAGATTTAGATATCACCTGGTGGAACATAACATTGTATAAACACTATGAGCCAATGCTTAGGGAATTCCCAGTGCTGTAAGCCCTGGCTCCACTCCATCTCCTCTCTGGGGAGCGCATGAGAAGAATTAAATACCTAAAGAGGGATTTTCTGGGTCCTGTCCAGCTGTGCTGGGAACTACTGAACTGGCCACAGGCTGAAC
Organism: Calyptomena viridis; assembly: GCA_013390005.1. Classification (NCBI taxonomy): domain Eukaryota; kingdom Metazoa; phylum Chordata; class Aves; order Passeriformes; family Eurylaimidae; genus Calyptomena; species Calyptomena viridis. The sequence goes on along the minus strand of WEIV01029530.1, from coordinate 165,991 downwards.
GTGGTAAGCCAAGGGCTTCATTTTACACCCAGTCCAACATGCTGCTCGGGTAGCCCAGGTCAGAGCTGCAGCCAACAACTCTGGCTCTTGCACTGCATTTGTAGTCTGATATCTATAAACCTGTGTGCCGCTGCCATCCTTCCCCTAGCTGCCAGCTTGTCTTCTGCAACATCTTAGCAAGACCTCAAGTCTTTGGGAGGTGACAGGAGCGCAGAACCAGGCTCATTCGCTGCACATCAGACAGCCAAAATCTTCTGTTTAAGATGCCTGTTCTGCTTTCCCTTTTTTTTTTTTTTTGACGTCTTCTAGCTATTCCAGACATTTGACCAATCTACAGTCAAAGCAGATGAAAACAAACAAAAAAATAATCAAAGCAACTCAAAGACTTGTTCAAAGGAGTTTGCAGTGGAAGGTTTGGATAATACAGTTGCTGTTGACAATTCTTTATTTTCCTCACATGGAGCATCAAAAGCAACAGCATGTTCTTTATCTTCCCCATGCCATCAAAGCAACTGAGATAAGAAGGAAAAGCCACTCTCTACCTTAACATACATCACAGTGAGCTCATAGGATTTCTTACAGTCTGTAGTGTCAAAGGGACCTATGAAAAATGATATCTACCCCAAGCAGGTATCAACAGAGAGTTTAGATTTGCCAAACATAGAGATTTTGGGGGAGAAGAGGAAAATATAATTCATTTTGGAACTGTTTCAAATTTGAAAGCACCTATATTGTACCAGCATGCTTAAATCAGTTAGAAAGAGGACTTGAGGCTAGGGAATATACATGGATAAAACCCTTGCTTAGAGTAATATATTTATAGAAATTGATAGAAAACTGCATTATTTTGGTACAGTTCATTTTGTTCTGTAATATGTCAGGCTAATATAAACAATTTGCTACCAGTATAATTGCCTGTTCCCTTGGGTATTTCACGTGTTTCAATTACACCACTGAAGTTAAAGTGGTAAAACTATTGAATACAGACAATTTAGAGGGAACTCAAACTGCCTGCCAAACAGGAATGTGTATTGCTCGAATGAACTCCACACAAACAAAACATTCAGAGGCTTCCAGTCAATAAACATCAATTATATTAGTTTACAGAATTTTAACCAGTGTGGGCCAGTTGTACAGGGGCAATCGGGGGCCCAAATATGAAGCAAGTGGAGTCTGCAAAACTGCCTAATCAGTCTAGGTGGCTAAAACGTCACCAGCTTTTGTTAACTGTGTGTTGTTACACACCTGGCTACCTCTGTACCTCTGCCTAAGAACATGAATTTCAACAACAGACTATGTTGTTGACTATGCTATTAGTCAACAGAGCTAATGCTCTGGTAAATGTAATTTACTCTCCTCATCCTTACAACTGAAAGTATTCTGAAGTAAAATACAAACATCCTTTGAAGGTATCTGAGATACCTAATGTGGATATCCATTTAAAATTTCTTATCAGCACAAATTTTTGGAAGTCAATGGAACTATAGTACTAAGCTCAGGGAAGATTTAACAGAAGGATGTGATTTGACTTAGGTGAAGTCACAGACACACATCAGAGGCTCTCCTGTTCAGCTCCTACCTCCTGCTCCCATGTCCTTGCATGCATTGCTCTTTTCCCTGCGGCAGCACCTTCAAGGTAAATCTGATGAGTCAACCTAGGAGTTGAATTCACCATGTTAGCGAACTGGACAGTCCATCAGCTCTTGGTCAGGACACCACATTTGTGCAACCACCTGAGCTGCATGCTGTAACTGCAGATTAGGAAGGGCTCCTCAGCTGCATACAAAAGACAGTGATCTTTCATCTGCAGGATTACGAGCCAGGCTTAAATTAAAATGGAGCAACAGCCCGCTTTCATGTGGCAAAGACTGCATAGCCTGGCATATCCTGGTGCTTGAAACACAGTTGAAGCAAGAAAATATCAAGTTTGGTGTGGGAAAGGGAGGTGTAGGGACTAGGTAATCTTTCAGGGTCCCTTCCAATCCTACTCAGAAGAATTCTTCACTGTGAGAAGTAAATGCTGGCACACATGAGAACAAGCCTTGTGCTGTATTTTCTGGCAGTGTCTGAGCAACTTCTGTTCCCTTCTCCATAACAGCTCATGTAGTCCTGATAGCAGTACTGTAGTTCTCATTTCCCAGCTGTGTCCCAGCATTAGAGGTCACAGTAAGCTTTAAACATTGAAGGTTCAAAACAAAGCCTTAGCTTGAGGTTTGGGTTTGGTTTTGGTTTTTTTTTAAGAGGTGTTCTCACTGGAGAGGTGGATCCCAAGAGCTCTTTCTCATCTATCATGTTGTGCTCTGTCTTGGGGAAGGGGACCCAAAATAGGACAGTTCCAAATAAAATGTTCCCATTTTTATCCACATCTGATGTTTTCATTTGTAAATTTCCCGGACAATTGTGTGGTTTGAGCAAAATCTATGCCTGTTTTCAGAAATGGATTCAGTATTAGTGAAGATCTGCTGAGAGGTTTTCAAAGTACACTGGTACAAATGCTCTCTGTGGTAACGGTTTAGCAAGAGTACAGCTTTACCATTGCTGAATAGCTCTGAAATAGAACAGACTCATTCTTCTACTATAATTTCTTTTTAAAGCTGATGTCAGGCTGTCAAGTTAAAACACAGAAGTTACCTTCTCTAATATCATTCTGTGTTGCAGGCCCATATGTCACATGGTGTGAGTACATTAGTACTTCATGTTGTAACAGATTTATACATTTGAAGCAAATCCCATCATTTCCTCGTACTGCATTTAATTTCACATTGTGCAGCAGCCTCAGGTGGAGTGACCCAAATTCTGTTCACTTAGAGCTGGACTGGATTAGATTGCCCTGGAATAATCTGCTCTGGTCAATCTGTGTGCTATGGGAATAAACTAGAGCCAACATCAAAAACCTCACAAAAATTCAACCAAAGTAGGTATCAGACCCTCAAAAAGAATTCTTTCACCTGGTTTCACTCATTTCTCTTCCTAGTGGACTCTACTCCATGCTAATACAGACATTGCTGTTCTGAAGACTCCACTGCATCTCTTCTCCTTACCCACTCTTTCGGTTTCTATTTGTCACACTTTCTTTAGTTGTCATTCATTTAAATATCTATCTATCTATCTATCTATCTATCTATCTATCTATCTATCTATCTATCTATCTATCTATTGTTGATTTAAGCAAGGTTCGTGGAATGATAATTACCACTGACATTTTCTCTGTGTAGTTTTGTGCTAATTATTAATATTTTACTTTGCTTTAAAATATTTTTGTCTAGTTATAGCACTTAAATATTTTTCACTATACTTCTTAGGCACATATTTGTGTCTGATTAACTCCAAGTCTTCTAATAACACAATTGCAAGTCTCATTTTAAATAATATTCAGTATTAAGCATGAAAGGACATCAATTATATTAGAAATGTAGGTACTCAGAGGACTCAAATGAATTCTCTTGCAAGAAGATTTAGGGCTAAATCAGAATACTTCTGCATCCCACATGTCTGTATGACCCACAGTTTTAACCAGGTTATGGAGAACACGGGGTTTATCTATGTGTGACAGAGAATACTGTTCTCAGACACACCAGAGGCAAATTTTACACTGTACTTAGTAACATAAAACACCTTTTAAAACATAGTTTTAATTGGAGATTTCATCCCCTTCTCCCCTGGCAATTACATTAGGGATTTGAGAATTCTATAGGGAAAAGGAACCCGTGTCTCCAGGCAGCATTTTGGCCATCTAAAATCTGGTTCACCCACTGAAGATGCTTATACTTCTTAGTTGAACACTGAAGTGCCCACAATGGCTTGTTCACTTGGAAACAGACTATGCCATCATAGACTGCAGCAACAAGAAATTAAATAGTTTCCCTTTCTGATACAATATTCTCTTCTTTTTCTGTAGCAGTGAGGACAGTAAAGTCATTGGCTGTCTTGGGGTGACTTTATGATGTATCCCACATCGCCATATCGCCAACTCTACACCAGGAAAAATGAATCTTGGGCCTTTCCGTGTCTTTAAACTGGGCCCAAGAGCTGAGACAGCAGTTTGAGGAGGAAATTTCCAGCAAGACCCCTGGAATACCCAGGTCCCAGCTGCAGAGTGTTTGGGCTCATTAACACCCCTTCCCACAGCTGCAGGATATGAGGCTTGAAAAGGGCTTCTTGGCAGGGAGGTTTTGATGTGTGGTGCTGTGCTGGAGAGAGGATGAAGAGTGGAGCTTCTGTGTTTTCCTGAGACTTTGGTTTCTCTTCTTTGCTTCTGGACTTGTTTGGGACATTAGAACATCGGTGTCTCACTGGGAGACCCTTTCACTGGCCTGGCCTGGGGGGGTCCCCACATTTTCTCCTCTCTGGCAAAGGAAGAAGGAGATCATATCAACAAAAGGCCTCTGAATCTTCCAGGTTCTCTCTTCCCACTGTGGGGGAGGGGGAGCTGCGGTCTCTTTTTTCATCAGAGAATATTTATCTCTCTGAAGATATTTGTCCCAAACCAGGACAGTCAGATATGCATTCTATTTATGGAAGGTTTGATAATGGATATTATCAAAACAATTATTTGCAAGAGCTTTAAAAGTTTGGGATTTTTTCTGGAATTTTCAGGGATTCCTCAATGAGCCATTTGTATTAATTATTTCGAAACAGAAGTCAACACTGCCCCTTTGGGAATATCATCCACGAAAGAATGAGATGTATAAAAAGATATAGCCTACTGGGAACACCATGATACTAGTGGAAAGAGTGCTTTCATCCAATAGGCCTGAGCTTAGTGTGCCAGGCTTCTGTTCCCCAGTCTAAGAGAAAAACTCCTTTGTGACCATTTATGCTTGATATGCTCAGTCTTTGAAGCCTGTAGATAACTAACCTTTATTATTATTGAAGACTTTGACTTGAATCTGTGGTGCTTCAGCTACTTTTGTGTAAAGTGTAAGTAACAACACTTCTCTATGTAAGAAGGGTGATTTGAGTTATTCCATTTCTAAGGAAAAAGGGCAGTAATATTTAAGACAAGGAATCACTCATTGCATTGTGATTATGATATTACAACTCCACAGCAGACAGACATAGTCAGGATCTGCAAGAAACTCCACTGTGCCTGCCAACATTCATTCAAGTTGAAAGTGAGTTGCAGTAGTTTTATCTGAATAATCGGACACTTATTCTTTGACATTAAAAACTACTGTGACTTAAAATATGTTTTTCTCAAGACCACCAAGACAGCAGGATCTGTATGAGGGATAATTACTGATCTCTGACATACGAAATTGTGCAATAGCATCTCAGCAAGGTTAGCCAAACCTCATGCTTTTATATACGTTTCAAACAGTGCCAGAGATTCCTCTTCCAAGTCCAAGTTTGGCCTCCTCTTTATTTTACAATAATTCTGTGCTTAGGAATCTGAACAAAGGCCACCAGAAACTTAAAATCCAGAAATGAAGTCCAGAATAAACAACAGATCAGTCAAGCTCACTATGCTGCCCTGTTGCTGGCACAGATGTATCGTAGCAGTTGGAAGAGTTTAGACCTCTGCAGATGATCTTACTTCTTTATCTCAGTGGTTAGATAAGGGTATGTCTTACAGGATTATTTTAAAGTCAAGATCATAGCCATGATTGTTGAAGGTGTTTTGAAGAGATTGAGAATTGAATTTTTTCTCCCCGTAGAAAAGCCTTTCTGTGAAATGCAACCTGCAGAAAAGCTGTCATATGACATTAGAAAAGAGTAAGTGAAGTGTCCTCTATCCGTTATCAGATTTTTCATGTATCCACTTCCTTTCCTTTTTTTTATCCTCTCTCAAAAAAAATACATAATTTAAAGCACTGATCCTTTCTGGAAAAAAGCATTTTATCAAATGAGTCTGGCCTTTGCATCACTTTCACTGCAGACTGGCACTAAGGCATTTGATGCCTTACTAATGAGCCAATACAATTCATTGCAAGAGCTCATCAGGGCAAAGCACCCTACGCTCTGTTATAAGTCACATTAAGTTTGCATTGGGCACTCCTCCTTACAGACACTTCTCCCTTTCCCAACATTTCCATTACAGCAGGTACATTTAGCATCTTGCTTCTAGAAGCTATTTGTTAAGGAAATCCATATTTTCACTTTCCCCATTGTGTTTTAAATGGCCTTGTCCTATTCCATACATAGCACTGGTCAAGCTGTTAGAAGAGTAGAAGTTACTTCCTTTTGCACTTCAACATCTCATATCTTCTGGTGCAAGGTATCACTTTCCTCTGCCCAAAGCAGCCATGGGATTTATTTTTAGCCTAGAGGATGTGATGACAGAAGTGGAGCATGGGGAAATGAGGAGTTTGACATGATCATGTGGTTATTTCCATCTGGGGTTTTTTTGCTGCTTTTGTTTGCACAAGGTGAACATGTGCCCCTACCCATGTTGGTTTGTGCCACAAATCCTTGAAGAACTTTTCCCTTCCCCTTTCCCTCCTCCCTCAAAGAAAAATGTAGCCATAACAATTAACTGGTGTAAAATAATTACTTTTTATACAGATCACATTTCCATCAATCCAAAGAGCTTTGAAGTTGACATGACAAGGACCTGGCTGAATTCAACACTCTTTTGTATATTAATACGTTATCTTTGCTCAGTAAAAGTTTTATTCCTTCCTGGACCAATGCTGCCAGATAGCAAACAAACCAAAGGCAAATATTTTCCAAGACCACTTCCAAGACAATATTTCTCCACCTATCTTTGCAGAATATTTGGAACAACATTAGTGTGGTGGCAGTAGAAGAGCAAGCACTGAAATGTTAGTTACCTTTTAGGCCTAGCTGAGACTGAGTAAGAAAAACTCCAAACCTCTGCCAAAAGCAAAGCATAAAGATTACAGTTCACAATATATTGCCAGGTATTCTACAACTATTGCCTTTCGACACAACTGAAAAACATAATGGAGCTGAACTCAAATTAGGACTGATATTCCTTCATGTTTGCTCAAGGAAAAAGAATAAAATATGTTCAAAATGTTCATATTAAATCATCATGCCAGAAAACTGAGTTTGACTAAGAGAAATTGTCACAAATGTCAGTGCTGGCAGTAAATGCTTTGTAGTTTTCTATACCCTTTCTTCTTTTCAAATAATGCTCCTAAAAATGGACATTCTCCTATTTGTCTGAAAAATTCCTTCTTTTTGGTTAAATATCCTTTCACATACCCATTGCATCAGCTTCTACCTACTTAACTACCATCAGGTCATTCTTTGCAGAAACATTCATGTACTCCCAGACTCTTCACCATTTCCTCAGTGCAGTGAGCTGAATTGATTTCTATAGGCATTTGGCTTTCAAAAAAGCCTTGCTGGGGTTTAGCAGCTAATTAGTGCCAGTTAGCCCTAACCTGAATTCTGAAATCCTCATCCACAACCTCAAAATACTTCTACAAGGAGATGTGAGGTCTTTGTTTGTTCTTCCCCCTTTAGTGACTCTTTGCTTTATTAATCAGATCCGGGAACCACATAGTATATGCCTGGGTGACATATGATCATTTTTGGACAACCTTAGCATTAAGTCTGGCTTTTCCTCATGACACCTGCACAACACCTGGACTGGTTGCCCACAAGCTCCTGATTTCACAGAGTCCCACATACTCTGGCAGGACTCTGTATAGATATAGGAGTCTGTTCTAAAAACTATAATGATGATTGATAGAGAATATCAGAAAGAAATCTTGTCATTCGGCCTCGTAAATACTTTTGTAACTAGTTAGAGGAGCTTCAAATGCAGAAGTTGCTCTGCCTTCAGCTCTGTCACAGTTGCACTGCTGTTAATGTTACCTACAGCACAGGTACTGCACAGGTACTGCAGCAATACACCAGTGAACCAGACCCTTTGAATGCAGTATGCAGAACTCTACCTCAGAACAAACTGGTGGGATAACTGTGTAGACCACCAGTGACAGCCACTGTAATTATACCACTGTTTTGTCAAGGTTTACCTGGGTCTGCAGAGCTGTGTCTACTCCATTTAATGCCACTGGCAGGGATGGGAAACCTGAGGTGGGAAAAAGCTGATATAGATGCAGCATCAGGATGCTCTCACAAAGACACTGAAGAGCAGTACCGCAAACAAATAGTGGTGAATATATGACTAGTTATTTACTGAAGCTATGGGAAATACTTCCCAGGCTGCTTCTACAAAAACAGATGGGAATACACCATGATGGGAAAGATATTCAGTTCATTGAGTTCATTCAGTTCACTGAAACAGAGAGAGCCCATGAGGAAAGCCTGCAGAGGCAGCTTGTGTCATCCTGTGGGCTCTTCAGCACAGGTTCGCAATTGGTGGTTGAACCCCATAACCCTTCTCTGTGATCTCTGTGGATTAAATGAAGCTCATCAAAAGATGAAAGCATGCAAAGGTTTGTGACAAGGACAGAGCTGAAAAGACACCACAGCAAGTTCATGAACCCTGTTTCTGTCTGCATGGTAAGCATGAAGAGGAAATCAGCTAGGTTAGATTGAAACAAGTAAAAAACTTCATTTTACTCTGGCTTTCTATTTCCAGAATAGGGGTTGTACTGTCCATAACAGCTCTGCCTTAGCTTTTCCCTGGATTAAGCCAGACAGCTGCATACATTACATCATTATCCACAGACAAGCAAGATTCTCCATGTTCTAATCACATATTATTAATAAACCCACCAATCCCTCACCGTAAGAGCTGACGAGTAAGACTTATTTATGCAACACTGATGATATTATGCCTCTTCAAAGAGGGCAAAATGTTCAGACATGAACTAATGAAACAATTCCTGAAACTAGTGGAACATGCCTACATGGTCCTGGGCTCATGAGGACACTGAATATGGGTGGAGATCAGCAACAATCAGGGGTGAAGGGCCAGGAAGAGATGGGTAAAGGAGACATGTCTGGGTGGCAATCAGCAGCAGCAGATGAGACCACAGACAGATATGAGAAGGAATGAGGTCTTTGGAAAGAGGAGAGGGCAAAGAGAAAAGGACCTTCCTTCTCTACGTTGTCACACTTTCTACTTTTCTGGTATCTAGCATTGAAACATCCAGCTGACATTATGAAAGGAAAATATAGCCAGTTAGCTCATGTGTCTCTATGTCTTGTCACCAAAAGGCTGTGCCTACACTTTTAGAAAGCATCACTTTTGTTCCCAATGCCAAGCCCCAGAGTCCCTGCCAGCAGCATCAGCACTTCCATATAGATGGGGATCATGCACGCTGCTGCTCAGCAGCTCAGCTGAGTGTGTCTGGTGAGGGGAAACCTGCCGTGCACTGCAAGGTTTCAGGGGCATTTGGGATGCTCTACCTGATTGGAGAAAATATAGCTCTCTCCTTTGTGCTTCTAAAAAACGCATGTGGAAAACTGGACGTGCTCATTGATTTTCATCTCTCACCCCCAAGTTCAGACACACCCAAATCCCAGCAAACTGACTTCCCTGCACATTGAATTAGTGGTGAAAGCTTGGGGCTGAAAATCTTTACGACTTTTTCTCATTATTAATCAGCCCTACACACAGCACAGATTTTCTCAGGAAAGATCCCCACATATATTTCCTGCACAGCTGGTCGGTTAATCCAGAAGAGTTCCCCGAATGTATCAACAGATGTGTCCTTGCAGATGTACAGTGTAACATCTTGTACACGTCCATTTTGTCTTCAAGGAAGCAAATCCTCTTTTAACAGTTTTAGCTTAGATAAAAAATACTTTAAACTGGATTAAGTTGTTTTTTTCTCTAGCAGGCAGCCTCATCAGCTCTGTAAGCCGTTAACTCATTCACCTCTGTGATGCCTTTTGGGCTAAGGTTTGTTATTTCTTTGTGCTGTAAATCAGCTGATAACAGTGGCAAGGAGTTGTGGGTGCCGAGGACTGCATTTCTCATATGTTTGTGAGAGATAAAGTCTGCACAGCTCTGATGAGGCAGAACAATAAAGCCCCTGAGCAAATAAGGAAATCCAATCAGTTCCACAAATACAAGGTGCAAGACCTCCTTTTGTCCAGGGGTCCAGTAAGTGTTTCATGCCATTATTCAAGAGAATACAAATGGTGAAGCTGTCTGCCTTAATAAAATGTTTATTAGTTGAGCTAAAGTTACTGAAGTTACATTTTAGTAACATCCCTACTATTCTCCCCTAAGGCAAAGAGGAGTTCATAACATAGAGTTTAATTTAGTAAATTACAACTACTGGTTGGACTGACAGTTCCTAGCAAACATTAACTAATATCTAGGTTTCTCAGGCACCATAGGCTGGCTGGCTGCACTGGTTACAAGGCTCTTTCCACGACCTGAGAAAGGTGAGCTTAACTTTCCCAATATCATAAATATATTTAAAAAAAAATGCATTTGTAGTGTTCAGATTCTGGTGGCTCTCTGTTACAAAATGTCTCAAGCACTCAGGAGTTCCAACACCTTCCTGCAATCCACTCCTGGAAACCACTAGCATGCAGAATATCAAAAGGTGGTAGCCCAACGTTAATTTGATCTCATCCAGTTCTTTAGGAGGAGTCATACTTCACAGCCCACCTTCTTATGCTATTTAATCATTAAAGGCAGAAAATCTTAGAGGATTTCCTCTTAAGTGTCTCCAATTCCCTCAGCAAGTTATCTCTGACGTTTGTATTTTAAAGCTTACACAACTGTTTCACTGTAGTTCTTGGAAGTAAACCCTCATGCATCACAGCTTTTGTGCAATACATACATGCTAAAGTAAAATTAATATCCTCTGTTTAGTCTGAATTCATTGGCACAATGCCTAGAGTGACTAAGGAAATAGACCAGCATTTATAGAACAAAGCTGGAATTAATTCTGCTAGGGAAATGGACTCGGCTGAGAAAAAGACTGTGAGAGGTGGAAAACAATAGCACTGTCACTGTCCACAAGTCGAGAATTGTTACATATAAACTGGAGCCTGGGAAGTGGAAAGGAGATAACATGAAATAGCGCAGAGAATAAAGGATCTGATCCAACTGTGATGGCCACTGGAAGTTCATAAGTTTCTGAGAGTGGGGCTTAGATGACATCTGTATACATCAAGTTTTAAACAGTTACAAGGCCCAATTCCATTTTCATTCATCCCAATGTTAAAACAGAATTAATCCATCAGAATACAGACAGACCCACACTTCTTACCATGGGGCAGACAAAGAGCAGCTCCATTGTAAGCAGTGCAGCTGTACATACTCAAAGAGGATATTCCACTCCACCCTTTCAGAGTGAAGGAAAGGAAAAAATTGCTTTGCTTATCTAGTAAGACTCCAATATAAATCTATTAAATGTTTTGGTCACGATTTTGAAACATATAAATGTAATTTTGGGATTTTCATGACAGACGCTGTAAGGCTATAATGAAGACTCTCTCTCTGTAAACTAGATCCATGCAGGGGAATAGCTTTTTGCTACAATTTCAGTAGCAAAAAAAAAAAATTCATGTTCCCAGAACTGAAAAAATGTTTGAAAGAGACAGACTAGTTGAGTGCTGCTAATATTTGCAGGTTAGGGTTTAAATACTTTGGGGTTGAATAATGTTTAGGAATGGATATTATGCTTGAACTTGGGAACAATTTGTCTTGAAGGAAAATGATATAGATTAGAGGATGCTTATACCTGCCTTGGAACCAAAACTCAATCACTGTTCCTATAATAAATATTTCCATAAGTTAATCACATCAAAGTGGTAAGTTGTGTTTCTTTGGAGTAAAATAACAGTTTATGAAAACAGTAACAATACAGAACAGCTCACATACTGAGAAAAATTGTTTTACACACTACAGACTACAAGACAATCTTTCTTGACATTTGCAATTAGACAGACTGACTCAAGAGAACATGGTAATTATTTATTAACAAACTCCACATAATAAAGGGCATTCTGTAGGAGTTAATATAACTCACATAGACAACCCAAATAGATAACTCACTGGCAAAAATGGTCTGCTTGATTGCCTTTTTTTATTTGATGAAGTAATCTACTAATCAAACAGCTTAAAATATTACTTTCTTGTGTGCTCATATCTTGTTGGAATCAGAGTGTTTTAAAGAGCAACAGCAGTCAACAATGATAGCATGGGAACTTATAACTGAAAAAGTATAGAAGTCTCATAGAAAATTGGTTAAAGACATTCCTCAAACCTTGAAAAAGTTGACAAACAAGACCATAGAGAGTTTTATGGCTCAAAGAGGAAAGCAAATTCGAAGGAAAGGTTTAAATATTCATAACCAGTTTGAGCAGGTCATAAAATTTAATCCATTATTAAGACTACACATTGAAGTTAATAAAACTGCTGAGTGCCATATCTCAGCTGTCTCTAAGACACTGTATGAATGTTGCTATTGTAAAACTGTTTCTAGGTCCCAAAATTATGATTATCAGGCACTTAGTTAACTACTATCAGTAGTTTACAATTGTGTTTGTAGAGACAGTAATATGTGATGCCTACTTCTCTTCAGCGCTGTTTAAAAAGTCTGTAATTACAGATTTATGTATTTATTACAAAAGTACATTCCGATATTAAATACTAATAAGTATTAATAAATCTCATTTTATACATTTTTAGTTATCCATATAGCATGACACTGAGGAAGCAAAGCTCTATATAAAGCTAGATTTACTTGGCAATTCAATACTTCTATTCCTTTGCAATGGCTTGGGAGGAGGCTTCAAGAGGAAAAATACTGGCATAAGAGGAATATGGCCCAAGGGAAAAACTGAAAGTTGAAAGTTGGCAACTCAACAGCGTCACTGATCCTGCTGTTCCCCTGGGGTGAGACTGCCAGGCCACCATCAAGTGTCTTCTAAGTGGTAATGAGCATATTTATGGATGCTTGCTACTTTTGCTTATCTGACTTATGCATTACTCAATACTGTGTAGATCCTGCTTGCAGAGTCTCTTTATGCAGAGTCAAAGTAGTCTGGACAGACATGGCCTAACAAGGCAGAGAGATGAGCCCGCTCCATACTCACACTAACCCAAGTCTTCTCAGTTAACAGAATATTATGTGCATGACATGGTTTATCTCTTTATTCACATGCAGATAGTCTGTTTCCTTGCATTTTGACAAAATATTTACTATTCATTACCAACTTTGGACATTTTTTTTTTAAAAAAACAAATGTGTGTATTTTTTCCAGCCTCCTGTCAATTTACTTCTATTGCCTTACACTGTAGAGGAATATATTCATCATTTACTTGCAGAGCTTGTTCTAAAATGTAGTCAGTCAGTCTTTTCATGAGTGGTTTGCTGGCCTACATGTTCCTGTTCTGCTGCATTCATCATGGCATGGCTTCTTTCTTCAGTTTTTGCTATCAGTACAAAAACCTGCTTGCAGGCTAGGCTCGTGGTCATTACTTTGCATAGTGATAACTTTTACCTTGAGTTCCCGCACAAAGCCTGAGATCAGTTTTCACTTGCTATACTGCTTTGGCAGAATAGTCTGTTTATTGCCATAACTGCAGTTTGCATACAGAACTCACTTCCAAAAGATTTACTGAACTCTCCAGATACTTTTGTCTTCATTTGTTTTAAACACAAATTGAGTTCACACAAGCAAACAATGTCTCAAATCCACTTTGTGAAACTGTCCAATTTCATTTGGCACCTTCAGATGGTCAAATTGATTTGATTTAGATGTTTCTTCATTAAAGGTTGTAGAAATCTAATTTATTTCGGACATATTTTTTGATGATGATGATCATATGAACTGGGCAAGAGTTTAGCAGCTGTAGTCCCACTTTGATTCCATTTTGTTCACCTCTGTGAAAGAATAAAACAGAGGAGGTTATGATATCTTTTAGCAGAAGCTAAATTAACTGAAAGAGGATCTATGGTCCTGTCATGACAGCTTAGGATGTTGCTGTGCACCATCAGAGCATGGTAGTTGCCCACGTATGTGGATTGAGTTACAACAAAAGAAAGGTGAACTAGGAAGTAATTGTTACTTGTTCATGGGAATGAGTTACATTAGCACATTGCTGTCAGCTCACTATGTCTTAGTTACAAGTATGTGCACAAAAATTTACTGCCAATAAGCTCATCTGTGGGAACTCATTACACTGAAAAAACAAGATGTCTCAGGCTAATCTGCTTATTCTGATGAGACACAAAAATCTTGTAATGTCTCTCACCATCATTTATAAACATTCAAATGTATTGTGGAGGTCCTCACCACATAAACAGAACTCAGAATAAGACTTTTTTACTAGCTCTAAAGTAAAATAAAATTTTGAGTCAATAGAGTTCAGAATTTGAGTTCACAACATATAACCAGGTAGCACTTGTTATATCTACATTAAAATACTAAAAGGAATGTGATGTGAGCAAGCCCACAAAACTCAAAGGGTATCTTTTAATAGTGATATCCTTTTAGCAGTGTCTGAAATGCTTGCCAGACTGACCCAACTTCTAAAGGAAGCCCAAAACCAAAAAGGGGGTTGCTTGCCCTAACTCAGGAAAGGATAAGCAGGACTACATATTCACTAATCAAAGATGACAGCCATAGGTATCCACTAGAGATAAATGTGACCTAAAGTATAGTCACCCAGCCTCCTTGTATGGGACTGAAAAGCAAAATTCTGAGGCAAGACTGGGAAAAGGGAGTCAGAATAGGGTTGAATTGCCTGCACAAGCAGTCTGAACTTGATATGAGAAACAAGAGTAAGGTAATAGGAGTCCTGTGTTTTGTTATGGCCCACAAAGGAAAAAAGCAGGGCTTCTGCAGGAAGTGGCAATGTTTGGGGAGCAAGAAGATAACCTTTCAGAACTGTATTTAGACTTGGAGGTGGTCCTAATGCTGTTTTTGAAGCCATTTTGGTCAAGCAGTTTGTTTTTCCCAGGCCTCTGTCTTTCACTGGACTGCCTTTTAGAAGACAATGCAAGGCAAAAACAAATAGCAATTAAGTTCAGGTAAGACTGAATGTCTGACCTGAATCCACAAACACAAGGGATCTTTCAATCTGAAGCTGGAAACTTCATACCTATGTCAATGGTCTCAGTATAGCTGCAAATGCCTGCTGAGATCATCTAACAGACTGAGACCACAAGTAATTGTGTAAAGAAAGCAAGGTACCCTAAGGAAGAAGTTAGGACTTTTAACTCTGTATGTTCTGGTTTCTCTTGGTTTAAAAATAATACAGTATTTCCTATGCCTATTGCATGGTCCTGAAAGGATCAATTATGACACAATCCTTTCCTAGTTCAACAAACAAACTGTAACACTCAACTTTGAAAACTGGAAAACCTCCATCTTTCAGGTGTTAACAGTTCAAACAAAAGGTCAGGTCTTAAAAGGTGAGCTTAAACTGTTCTATTTGTTGTAATTTGCATAAATACAATGCAGGGGGGACTTTTTATGCTACAGGAAAGAGTTTACATCAAAGAGCACTGAAAGGTGTTCTGTGAGTTCACAGAAGGAACCCCTTTGGTCTAGATATCTGGATGGAAATCTCATGAAAACAGGCTCTTCCATAACATTTCCAGTAATTTATAATCCTAGCTGGCTCAGGAACATCAGAGTGATAACATTTTTCAAGTTATTTCAGTAGTCCTGGTTTTGGTCAAACCCAGGAAGCATGTAAACTTCACAAACAAACAGAAGTCTGACACACAGAGGAAGCCTCAGAAGAAAGGCTTACCTCAGATTTAGTTCATCTATGGGTAAAATTTTTTGTAATATTAATAAAGATGCTTTGTACTTTCATCCCAGAATCATGGGATATCCCAGGGCCTAATGTGTGCTTCAATTTTTAAACTGTGCAATTCTGTAAGCCCAGAGCTCCTCACTGCCATGGTTAATTCTACTTTTTCAGCTGCTCTACCTGTGTGAGGCTTTTTTACTAACACAGATTATCTTGTTTCACTGAATCAAAATAAAACTCTATTTAGGGTAGGCTGCTGTGGCTGGAGGAGAGAAATATTTCAACATACATATTACTCTCTACCAGAAGGAAAAGAATGTGAATAGCATGTGCTCTTCTCGACTATTTTTTTTTACTGTGATCCTTTATCAAACAGCAGGGGTGCAGGAGGTGATGCTTTGTGTGCCCTTCTCTCCTCCTTGCACGTGTGCTACCAGTAACAGACTCCAAAGACCTCATCTCTGCTTATTGTTGTTTGATTTTATTCTTTTTTTATGCCTAAATTGGGAGTTTTGAATTCAGTTCTCTCTTGGTTATTTCACAGCTTACTTTTGCTCATTTCAAACTTTTCTGAAGCTTTGAAATCAATCCACTTGCTTCACAGCCTAGTCTGTGAAGCCCTCCAACCTTAAGACAGTGGCACAGTATTAAATGTCTTGCGTTATCAGAGAGCAGAGGTCAGTATGGTAGATGCTGTGACATCCAGTAGCAGCCATGTTAAAACATTAATGACATCTTTTCTGTATCTTTGCCCACTAGTTTGCAATGTCATTTATAAATTACATTACTACAAAGGAAAACAGTGTGTCTAACTCACATCAGTCCAGTCAAGATAGAAGATAATTGCTTACACAACATAATCTTGACAGCTAGTTCTTCACAGCAGTTTTCCTTGTACTTTAAAGGAGAACAAATTGCAGCCTGCAGCTCAGCACTGAATTTGCCAATAAAGTTACCAGTCTAAAGAAAGCTGAGATGTTCGCCATTACTCAGTAGTGCTGTTTGCGTGGCTCCTAAAACAGCCCAGTCTTAAGTACAAGTGACAAAATATTGACAAGAGGAAGAAGCTACACAGGCCTCTGAGGCACAAATATCCCAAACCCACAGAGGTTTGTATGAAGTCCCTTCAGGGAAGTATAGAGATGAGACAGTACTACAAAGAAGAAACACTGCTGGTCTGTGAGCAAAGGATGTATGGCTGTGGAAAATCTTCCCTTGCAAAACCACTTCAGTTCCTCTTGGTTTCAGTAGAAATGGATGGGCACCTGTCAGAAGGGCACCACTTTCTAGCCTATCACATCACTTCTCCACCTTTCATCCTTCAAGACCATCAAATGCGTGTCTTTAAGACAAGAGACTGTTGTGAAACAAAAGTGTTTAATATTTGTCAGTCAGTTTGTGGTCTTTGGATTAAAAGTGCAGAACATTATTCCTTATGACATGAATCTCTAGATGTTTAAAAATTCTCCAGCAAATTTTATGAACTGCTAATCACAGAACCTCTCTTCTTCAGGTCATGCCATATTCTATTCTTCAAGAAGTCCCACAACACACCCTGT
Source organism: Calyptomena viridis (assembly GCA_013390005.1). Lineage (NCBI taxonomy): Eukaryota > Metazoa > Chordata > Aves > Passeriformes > Eurylaimidae > Calyptomena > Calyptomena viridis. Next base: position 148,816 of record WEIV01029530.1, on the reverse strand, counting down.
AGACCTGAGTAGCAGACTGAGTAAAACTGGCAAAAAGTCATAATACAAAATCTAATTAGATGGATGGAGAGGGAAGTTTTAATTAAAGTACTTCTAAATGCAGTTTAATAAAGTAGATAGATGTTTGTATATATATATATGCACATTTATATATATGTGTGTGTGTGTACATATGTATATATTCAATTCTATTTACAAGTAATACACTTGGTACAAGGATATTCCCCACTCTCACAAGTGAAAGCATATTTTTGAGTTTTGGGCTTATTGCCCATTTAAGAAGGCATCACAGTAATCTGATTCGTGAACAGCTAAGGATTCCTCAGAACAAAGACAGAAGCCAGAGTTTGGGAACTACCAGTTATAGGCAAACCATGTGCAAATAGAGAGAACTGAACCTAAAAATAGTAAGCAAATTTTCCACTTGTTTTAAAGTATAAAGCATGATGCTAGTAGTGCTTCTACAGCACATGCTTGAGCTCGTCATACCTCTTCAACCTAGAAAATTCAAGCAAGAGAAGGAAACATGATCCCATTCCCCCTTGAGGTACCTGTTCACTCCACAGAGGCTAAGGGAGGCCTCTGAAAGATCAGTGCTTTGGTGCCAGCCATATATATCCTCTTCTTGTTGCATCTCACTCATGGATTTTGATCCAAACTCAGGCAAATTTCAGTAGTAGGATGGTTATTCTCAAGCAGAATCATGCCTGAGCCCTACCCATCCCCTGAGGCACTTGGCTGGCTGGCCTCTGGCAGCCCTGGTCATTGCTACCAGCCAGTGCTCCTGCTTGCAGTGCTCGCAGCCAGGCACAGCCCCATTTGCAAACAGTCCTTCCCCTACAGTCACTCTTGGTGGGTGCTTTCTGCTGGCATTGTTTGTGGCTGGCTCTTCCCGCTGTCCAGGGCTGGTGCTAGCTGCCCTGCTAATTGCTCTTAGCTAGTTGTTCCAGCAAGGTTTGTTCCTAAGTAATCTTTCCCACCACCTACTTGCTGCTTTGCTTGTTAATTTGTTGGCTGCTGCCCTAGTTCACAAGAAAGGCTCTCACAACAATGCCTGCAGTGATCCAACACCCAAAATCCACAGACTCCTCACTTCAAAACCAGAGGATGCCCTTTGTACTTTCATTCTCTGAAACTTAAAGCTGTCTAGCACCTTCTTTCCCCAGTGTTAAGAATGATACTATGATTTCTACCTCTTTGAAATCTGATTGTTCATAAAAGAAATGGTCCCTGATACTGAAAAATAAATCAGATAATATTCTCACTTTGTCCTATTCCATTAGCCTCTTCCAGACTCATTCCTTTAACTTTTGAACAGATACTAATCGAGGGTACATCCCTCTCCTCAGCCTTCAAACCAACAAACTTATACTATGTGTCATTGCCTTTCATGACTTAGCTTTGATTAGTATTTTTATATTATTATGCCGTTCTCCTAATGATGTAATATTTTTCAGCACTGCAACATCCTTAAATAAAGAGCATTTTATGTGTGCAAAACATTACCAGAATAATACATCTCTCATTCAGATAACACTTGAAGAGATTCTTTTAGGTGGGAGCTAAACTTTTTTTTTGCAGACTTGAAAATAGAGGCTTCCAATGTGTAGCTAAAACATTAATGGATTAAAGATACAAAACATTCTTCCTTTCCAAAGTACAACTCACTAGAGAGTGGCCTCTTCAGTTGCTTTAGCTGAGCACCAGAATTTGTAATTGAAGCATTTTCTTTAATCTGTGAAATAGAAAAATAGACAGAATTTTACAATAGACCTTAAAAAGTTAAACTTCATGTCCAGACCACAAAAGGCAACAGAATGAATTACAGCAGAACTCTGTCTGGTAAGATCTGTACAGTATGCAGAAAACATGTACATCACTAAACGCTAACTAATCTGTCAGGCATATCAAGAAAAATCAAAGCTTATTGCAACATGTTCAAATAAGGAGTTGATAAAAATTTTTAACAGTGTTAGACATGGAACAGCCCACTGGGGAGTTTCCATGAGAAACATATTCTTTTGGTAACACTTCCCCATCAACAAATACTTTTTTGAAATCTGCCAGCTGGCCAACCTCTAATCTATTTAATGGACTAGGCTTTTTAGCTGCTAAAAAATATGACTTTGTAGGAATATACCTATGTTAAATCTGAATTATTATGTTTATTAACATATATATGATCAACAAAAATGAAAATAACAGTAAATCTTTTTTCCACAAAATCTTGTTGTGGTGGGTTGGTCCTCACTGGATGCCAGGCACCACCAAAGCCATTCTATCACTCCTCTCCACAAATGGACAGGGGAGAGAAATATAACAAAAGTTCATGAGTTGAGATAAGGACTGGGAAAGATCACTCACTCGGCATTGGCTCTGTCAGACATGGAGGAAGCTTCTGGCAGCCTCTCATAAAATTCACTCCTGTAGCCCCTCTACTACCAAAACCTGGCCACGCAAAGGCAATGCACATGTTATTTAGTATTAATGTGTTCCATAATTTTTACTGATTGATCCTGTCTCTGCTTTATCTTTATTTTGCCTGGCAGTGGAAGTTTGCTAGGTTAAATTTAAAACTGAAACACCAGAAATGTATAAAAACTTTTTTAGAAGTGACAGAGGAAAAAAAACATTGTCAGAATCTGTATAATAAACTTTACAGAGGACGCTCAATAGCACTACCTTTTGTCCAAGATGGTTTAACAGTAAGGAAACTAGTAATACTGCAGTTAAGGGACAAAGTTTTCCACAGAAAGGGAAGGAGAATCATTTGTCATATGGGAAGTGTGTTGTATTACTCTTTTGCTGGAGAAAGCTCCCTCATTCTTTAACTGTTCTATTTTTGGTATAAATTGAGCCAGTGTTTTTAATATGATTCAGTCTTTTCAGATCTATGTTTTTTAAGCTGTCCACAAAAGGTGAATTTTTTTCCATATGTAAGAAAAAAATAGCTTTAGTACTGATTGCGTATTAACTGCAAGACTCAAGTGGGTGTGAAAAGAGTTCATGATTTTTATCATAGTTGTTGAGTGGCCTGGGTTGAAACAGATCTTAAAGACCAACTAGTTCCAGCCCCACTGCCATGGGCAGGGATGCCAACTACTAGATCAGGTTTCTCAAGGCTCCATTCAATCTTGCCTTGAACACTTCTAGGTATGGGACATGCACAGCTTCTCTGAGCAACCTGTTCCAGTGCTTTACCACCCTCTGATTAAAGAAATTCTTCCCAATACTTAATCTAAACCTGCCTCTTTTAGTTTAAAACAGTTGACCCTTGTCCTGCCACTATCTGCCTGCATAAAAGGTTCCTCTTCTTTTTACAAGCCCCCTGCAGATACTGGAAGGCCACAATGAAGCCTTGTCTTCTCCAGGCTGAACAACCCCATCTCTCTCAGACTGTCTTTTTAGGAGAAGTGCTCCATCCCTCACATATTGAGTTCCTGGGCAGTGGTGGTGTTCCCTGGGAAAAGTTTGTAAAGAGTTTCATGTAATATAAATCCAGAAAAGTGTAAATATTGATGTAGACTTTCTTCTGTGCAGCTTTCAATATTTAATTTAATTTATGTTAATATCTTTTTTGAAAATGAAATATTTAAATTAACTAAAGTAATTAAATAGTGACACTGGATTTCAAGTATTATGGCCTTGACTTAGTAAATTCTATGGGAAAAAATCAGCATTAAAATTATTTACAGCTTTTCACAAAGTTGTAGAAAAAGAATGGCAGAGACAATGTTAGAAACTTTGCTACGTACTGTCCTAAGAGATTTTTACTGAAAACCTGTGCAGTTCCAGATTACAATTCCTTCTAATGTTTTCATTTGCCTTTTCGCCCCCGGAGATACTAATATCTTTAACACCATATAAGAAACTGCATAATGAGGCAGGAGTTAATTGTGTTCTAATACAAATTTAGAAGACAAGTATTTTGTCTACTTATACAGGGGTTTTTTTTGGTTTGTTTTCTTCTTGGGGCTTTTTGGTTACTGGATGTCTTCAGTTCCTATTTCTGTTTTGGGAATCCCTCAGAAGGGAAAATCTGAAACATTTTTGAAAGGCAAAAAGAGATGCTGATATATTCTAAAAGACTACAGCCATTCCAGGTGGAGCAATAAGTGCAGAAAGCTGAAGTGTCTTTTCCAAGGACAAAACAGAATTCAGCTCTTGTCTGTTATATGGTTGTGATCCACTCAAGATATCTTACCCATCATGCAAAAATGAGTTGTACTTAACAGATAGATGTGGATCCCTGATAAAATTAATAAAAGTGTATGTATGTGGATAACCTAACATAAATCAAATAAATTCCTTATGACATGTACCAACATAAATAAGGGCTTTTCCTTTCCATAAAACAACTGTTTTCTCCTTCACAGATAGGATACTGATGCTGCTATTAGAGACAATTAATATAGGAGATTTTAAACAACAAAAATTTATAAAAATTAAGTAGTGAATGGGAAACTTAAAAACCTTTACAGTACATGTGATTTGATATGTGAGAATTGAATATATATTTATAGTGCTATAAGATTATCAAGGGAAAATAGCCTGGCTTGTTAACACCTGATCAGAGGGATTCGCATTGGACTGATAAAATAAAAAAGGGGATCCTGTTAAAGCACTGGAAGTTGATGGAGTGTTTTGTTACTGATAGTCTCATTCTCAGCAAGACTAACAGTGTTTGTACAATCTCATTATAGGGGAAATTGGTTACAAAATGTTATCATATCTTTAAATGGGGGACTCAGGATGAGTTAATGGAAGCTTTAACAGGCTAGGCAGGAAAATGTTGATTAGTAGCACTCGTAATTTGGAAGGTTTGAACTCTTACCTTTGGGAAATAAATACTTTAAAAATAGTTTATCAAAAAGTGTAGGGCTCTCTGAAGCTGCTGTTGCTCCCTTTTCTTTAGAAAAATACTAAGAGGAGCAGTGAGCAAAGATGGGAAGAGGAAGTGGCATGAGCAGACCCAGTGAGCAGCCCAAAACATTGCTAGCTCTGGCTGCCATCCAGACCTTGGAGGAGCCACCTTGGAGCTCCTTGCTTGACCTCTGGAGCCTCACTGGGACCCCAGGCACCATCCTGGATGTCAATCAGAAAGCTCAGTGGTGTCAATGGTCAGTCCCATAGTGAACACCCAGCTAAAGCACAGCACCCACAGAAACCCAGACATCTGGTGATACCTCAGCCACCCAGGCAGTTCAAGGAGACATGTTTTAAGTGATACTTCGATCAAATGGAGGGGAAAACCAGACAAATCCTCAGCCCAGACTCCAAGAGTTACAGCCTCATTTGCAGCACTGTGGCCTCCCTGCCCACCTTGGACTTTGTACATCCCATCCAGCTGGCTAGATCCACCTGGGACACACTGAGCAGTCGCACAGTGCACACTGGCTGGGGTGTAGGAGCTGGGAGTAGGATGGAGTGCCATACTGATCCCTGGGCAAGCTCTCCGTGGAGGGAGAGCTTCCTGCATGCTGTCCAGCCCTGACCTCGTCACAGGCTATGTAGATGTCCCATAGTCAAACAGGGGAGACCTTGTAATCTGGGAAAGCAGAAATTTGAGTGGTATGAGGAAAAACAAAACATCCAGTGCTGGGCTTGTCAGATAACTCCAGGAGCTCTACATCCTCCTGGAAAATGTTGCCTTTGCACCAGAGATGGGCAGGGCTGTCTCCTCTGGTCTCTGGCAGCATGGTGTGGTTCATGTACATCACAGAGCTGGACCTTTCCCATGAGCACTCACACAGCATTATCCAGCCAGAGTGAAACCTTTCAATGCTCCAGTGCAGGCAGACCTCTAGGTCTGGCAAGTATGTTTGACAACTAGATCCACAGCAAAGGAATTCGGCTTCTTTCACTGGGCAAACCCTCTTCTAGTTGTGTTTAATCAGCCCCTCAGTCATCTTGGAGCAGAGGTGATAACGTTGTTGTTGTCTGACCACAGGAGCTGTAATTGCTGCATCAGTCTAACACTTTGTACATGAGGTCACGATATTATGGTCATAAAATCACTTGAGGTTGTGGAAGAATGTACATATACGTATATATATGTATATACAGACATGTGCATTGATTTCAAAGACCATCTAAGTCAATAGGGCGTTTCCTATTTATCACCATTAGCTTTAGTTTAAACCCTGTGGGACTGACATTTGAGGGAGCTAGCAATTGGGCAGGGACTCCAGGGACCAGTTTACACAGATTTTTCCATTTGCCTCTTGATGACCTCAGTCACCTCTCCCTATGACTCAATTTCCCCACCTGCAAAGGGGGAAGTAAGCCTGACCTTCCTTGGAGAAGAATGAAAATCTGCAGACAAAAAAGGTGAGATGAAATGGGTATTCTTATTTTGCACCTAGTAATAAGGCAAGAAATTAAAAAGGAAAGAAGATGAGAAACTTAATCCATTTGTGCAAATATGTTTCCTTCTGGTGGGGGAAGCTGAACTCTCAAAAGAATTTGTTTGTTTTTAGCAGAAAATTTCTCAGCAGCAGCTGCAGAGATTAGTAATCTGCAGCTACCCAGAATGAAAATCTATACTGTCTGCATTCAGAGTGTGTCAAACTCCTGTTAATCACTCAGTGCTATGGTGGTAAGTAATGCTGATTCCCAGCCTCAGACCCTGCCTTTGGTGAACATAAAAAGCAAAACTCTCCTTGCTGATCCTTCAGGAAGCAGTTTGAGACAGGGCTCCGCTAGAAATCAAGCTGGAAAAAGAAGTCTGGGCTTTAATCTAATCAATGGAAACTCTCCTCACCTCTACAAAGCCAGGGTTTAGCCCTGTATCCAAAAATAAATACCAAGGATTTTCCAGTGCATATCTGTGATTTTTAAGAATGAGCTTCCTCCAAGCAGCAGCAGCCAGCAGCACTCTCAGCAGCAGCATTTATGAGCCTCCTCCATCAGAACATTGTATGAAATGCACTTACCAAGGTTTGCAGCTATAGAATTCTTTCAATAGTGTCACAGAGCTGCTGACCTCAGAAGCTTATTCAAGAACATTTTTTAGCTATGGCCAAGAGTTGCTTGTCTGGAGGGTGTTTTGGAAGATAGTGCAGCCACATGCTTTGAATAACTGAATCAAGTGAATCTCACATGTTCAATTATATTTTCATTGGTTTCTACAGCTACTGGGACAGTGCAGGGTAGCACATGAGCTCCAGTCACATAGCTAGAAATACAGAAAAAGACACAGGATTCAATAATATCTGAGGTCCCCACAATCCAGTAACAGGAGTCCTTCGGCACATGAATCTTCCATTAATCACGTTTTTGGAACCATGTTGATGGTCAGAGAAGACTTTGTGTTTGCTTGATAGATTTACAGTAGGATTTCACTGGCCTTCTGCTCTGTGTTTATCTGGCTCTCACTTCTAGTTAAGCATTCAAAGCAATACCCTTTGGCTCTGACTGCATGAGAACCAAACTTGTTGAACTGAAACGGCTAAAATTTGCACATCTTGCCTAGGAGGCCATGAATCCTTGGACATAGGTAAGGAAGTCTGTTCACTGATACAGTAGGAATACACACACACTGGCCAAAGCATCAAAGTGAGTTTCCATGTACTACAACTAAATTCTGGAATTTGAGGTGATTTTTTTCTATCATGAACAGAATTGCAAAATATGGCTGTTTGTGTAAATCAGGATATACCCTAACATCCCTCTGTTATCAGTAAAGGCAAGGTCCAGTGAAGGACACATATCACTAAAGGTCAACAAGCAGAAAAACGCAAATGCAAATTATAAGCATCAGAAGGAAGTTGACAGTATGGTTCAGGGAATGTGAGAGGAAGGGTGGACATCAGAGATGCAAGTCACCAAGGCTGATCTCAGATCATGAAAGGAAAGATCATCATAAATGCTAGTAATGAAAGCAGATGGGGATGTGACATAACATTGGCTTCTCAATACATCATTGACTAATAAAATGACCAATACCACAATGATGCTTTTCACCACAAAAATCTACAAGTGTCTAAAGACTTCCAAAACTCATTTTGTAGATGGCAAATATTGATGAATAACTCAGTTAAGAGCCCCATAACCCACTACTCAAATTTAGAGCTGCTTGCCCCAAGCTACGCAATTAATTGCTGTGGTGTATTGTGAAACTTACATCTTATTTCAATCAGAAGATATTTTCTTCTCTAGTTAAGAATGAAATAACCATGGCTTTGTCTTCTTTATGGTGGTGTCAATGGTGGAGTAGAAAGGAAACATATGCAATATATGCCAGCAAAAATAATAGTAAGATTTAGTCATTTTGTAAGTATTCCTTCTTGAAACAAATAAACAAAATTGAAAATGTAAGTGGTTTGGGTTGATTTATTGTTTTGTAAAAGGCTCTACACTGCTTTTTCTCTTAAAAAAGAAAAACAATAGTTATGATAAAAAAAAGTTTTCCCTGCCTTCTAGCCACATATGGAAACCACATTAAACATCACAAAATTGTCTAATGCTGATGCAATTGCTGATCATAGTTGTGTTGGTCATTTGAGGGAAACAGACCCACAACTTTGATTTGGAGTCATTGAATCAGCCAAATATAAACAGAAATTCAGCCTTTGTCACTTTATGCTGGAAGTGTGGCTCAGAAAGCAACCTCAATAACCTTGCCTATTCATTCATTTGGCTTTTATGAATGAAAAGCAGAGATCTGGGATATTGGTTGTAATGGGGTGGTTTGGTTGTTGATTGGTGTTTTTATTCTGAACAGAATACTGCTTTTTCTACTGTGGATATTTATGTGATTTTATATAGCCTAAGGTAATTCAGATTAGGTCCAGGCATCCTGAATTTTAAGGTGACTAGCATAAAATTACAGAAAGATTCAAGACCACATTTTAGTATCTTTCTATGTGTATTTTATGCAGATAAATATCACCTAAGAGAAGGATAGCCAGCTTCTACAGAATTGCAATATCTTTTATGAACTACAGAAGCTGTGATTCTAGCAGTCTGGCTTAATGTACAGAAAATTATTAATTTATATGTTATTGTTCAGTTATTTCCTTGACATCAGATATTTTATTCTTTTTATTTGTTGACATCTGAAATTGAACCCACATCTGTTCATGAAAAGACAGCTATGTTGTTTCAAGTTGTCTGTTCATTAAAGTTTCACCCCACTGTGCAAGTGATGGTGTATTTCATACAAAAAGACAAGCTTCACCTGTTTTTTGGAGACGAGATCTATTCAGGTATATGAAGGGACTTATCTAAAAAATACAAATATTAACCTCCAACTAGACTGCTGCAAAATGTGTTCTTCATATCATCTTCTTGTGTATTTGAATACATATTTACAGAGGAAGGCATCTTTCAGCTGATTTTCTCTTCACTTCCAATTGCTCTACCTCGAAAACAGCCAGTGTTCAGCCTCACCATTTTCACATGGGAAGAAAGAAACAAGTCAGAGACTTCTCAGTTGTGCCCCACTGGCATTTATGAATCTCAGAGATTTTATGTAATTTTATATAATAATTATGCAGCATTTTAGCTATACTGGTCACGCTTATTGAAGCAGATTTGGACTGCTGTGAAAGGCAAGACTGGGGGTACAAAGGATAAGCTTTTTCTCACTTAGTTACCTAAGAATTAGACACTTTGTTTAAATGATCACCCAAGATTCCCAATGCAACACTCATCCAAATAGCCTCAGGAAGGGATGAACAGTCATCGTCAGTGCCTACATTTCTCTGTTGAAAAGTGAGAGAGAATTTAAGTGACCATCTAGGGCTCAATATGTAATACTTAGATATACAAAGTTACGAGAGATGAACTCAAGCACAGAAGTATATGTCAAACTGCTTAGCAGCTTTTGAAATTATAATTATACAAGTAGCACAAAAGAGCTTAGCCCAGATACAGATTTAAAAAGTTGTCACTCTGCTGTAAATTTGTGTCTAAATAATGTTAGAGTAAAAAAGCTAAGATGATGTTAAAAATAGGTGTGAGAGGTGTATATTTAGATATCTAAAGAACTGGTAAGAATTTTTTTAAGTGTGTCTACTGAGCAGAGCCATATGGGCTCAAGGGGAGCTATTAGCATTTGGTGTTTTTGAAATGAAACTATGTGTTGAAAGTTTTAAAATGACAGAAAAAAAATTTATTTTATGCCATTACTATTATTATTATTGATTTTTGTCTAAAGGTTTTCTTATTGTCACATAGCTCCATAACAAGAAGGTCCAATTTTGTTGTCTTTTTTAATATTAGAATCAAATGGCAAGTTTCGGATGTCCTGAGATCTTGCCTGAGGCAGGACATAGAGAGTCAAGCACTCCAGCACACGTGTTCATGCTTACAATTGGACAGGCAATTCCTCAGCATCATTACACTACCAAAGAATTAAAATTCAACATGTAACTCACACGTGCTCAGAAACACCCCAAGCTGTAATGACCATATCCTAATTCTGCCTTTATTCATCTGCAGACTGTAAACTCTGCAAGAATCTGCAGGAGCACCTTGAGTAAGTAAGTGTGCCCTGAACAGGCCTAATAAATGCTGACAGCAAGGGTGGATGTTACCTGAAGGGCAGCTGGTGGAAGTGGGAATAGGCCTTATGCCACCCAACCTCTGGAGTAAGACTAGAGCTTTCACTTGAAAATCTCAGAAATCAGAACGATCTTTTTCTGCTTCTAGCTAAAGATGCAGAACAGCCCTCACCAGGAAAAACACAAAACATGTTAAATGTGTATGTCAGAGAATCATAGAATCATAACTAATAAGCTTGTAAATGACCTCTAAGATCATTGTGTCCAACCATATATGCATGGGCATATACCTGTGTGTGAGTGGCGGCATCCGTGGTCTGTGTGGAACTCGACTGATGTTTAGAGGTGTTTTTCTGGGGTTTGTTATAGGAAACAGGGCAAGAAGAGGATGAAGAAATACATTCAATGCTCTTTAGTTGCCAAGTGGTTAAAAATGGTAGATCTATCCCAATCGATGGTAAACACCTATCTCAGGAAGCAATGCTTATAGCAAAACTGCTTCTTAAAGTGTGAATCTGGGAATACATTGAAAGATGGAGACTCCTGGAAAGCCTTTTAGTCTTATCATGTATACAGAGAATTGTCTATAATTACAGAGGGCAATATTTTTCTGTTCTTGATACTGCTAAAGACTTGATGTCTTAAACCATAGCAAATGACAGAAACCAGAATAATTTGGATGATAAAACCTTGCACTACAAGAAAAACACCAAAACAACAAGCACCACATTATTGGGACTAAAAATCAAAAATAAAATATAAAGGGGTATACGGTGAGAGATAATTGCCACCTCCTAAGAAGATTTTTAAATCAAAGGGGGACACCGTGATTAGATTATGGCCCCAGAATGACAACAACTCAACTTTTTCTTTGAACTCCGAGAGGCTCCCAGGATGAAGTGGTGTTCAAAGACAATTCCTTCGCATGAATAATATGGGGGAGGGTTTAATTACCACCTCCTCCTCTCATTCTTCATCTTCTCTAGCCAGAAAGCTCAGGTTTCAGCAGTTTTGTTTCTCACTGACACTGTGGCAGACTGGGGGGAAGGGAGAGAAGGGTGGAAATACAAGGCTGAGAAAAAAGGGAAGCAGCCAGTGAGCTGTAGCAAAAAGGAAAGAAGGAAAGAAGGGGGGAAGGGAAGGGAAGGGAAGGGAAGGGAAGGGAAGGGAAGGGAAGGGGAAAGAAAAGAAAAGGAAAGGGAAAGGAAAGGAAAGGAAAGGAAAGGGAAAAGAGAAAGAAAAGAAAAGAAAAGAAAAGAAAAGAAAAGAAAAGAAAAGAAAGAAAAGAAAAGAAAAGAAAGAAAAGAAAAGAAGAAAAGGAAAGAGAAAAGGAGAGAAAAGCAAAGAAAAAAAAAGAAAAGAGAAAAGGGCACTGCCTCATTTGTATATAAAACAGTTAAAAAAAAAAAAGGAAAGGAAAAAGAAAAGGAAAAGAAAGAATGTATTATCTCACTGATATTATAAATCTGTGGACAGGGTAGTGTCAGAAATCACAAGTCTTGTGCAAAACAATCCTGTGTCTCAAAACTCATCTGGCTCAGAGGTGTTACGTTATAGCTATATGGGAACCATAGTATATACTGAGCAGAGCTGTTTCAAACTTGGTTTCACTCTGGCTAAGTCAGCTTAAGTAGAGCTACAACAGATCCAGACCAGGAAAGAGTAAAGCTTTACATTTCCCTGTGAAAATAAGGACTGAATTCATGTTGTCTTTATATTGTCACTTATCCCCTTTTTAAGGGATACAATATTAAGCGCTGCTAATGTTATTGTCTAATAACACCAAAGAAAAAGAGAAGTGTGAGTCTGTTTTTATCAGATCTCAAATCTTTTCAAATACAGTTGATTTGAGCTCATATAATATTCACAGCTTAGAACAGAGGTAAGAAATGCTCTGAGTTAATATTATTAATAGTTTACAATCAGGCATGCTATCACTTGTCCCTGCAGACCTCTTAAAATATCTGCAATAAGAGTGCCCTCTCTGGACAGAGAAGCAAGCTCTCTGCACACAATGCAGAGAAAGGAGTCTGGCTGTGTTTCCTTACTCTGAAAGGCTCAAAACTTTCTCTGTGACACTCGGTGGAGAATCACCTCTTGCTGTTCTCTGCCCAGCTCCTTTGACAGCTGAGGACCTCTGCAATGCGGTGTCCCTCGACATAGGAACTGCACTCCCTTCCTGATGTGACCTTTCCCTCGCCAGGGCTCTGCTATGAGTCAGTTGGAACCAATTACTGCGTTGTGCAAAGCTCATGTTAGGCAACAGCAGCTGTGTGAGGAAGCAGATTCTTCCCAGGTTGCTACATTTCCAGTGGTTTCTGACTAAGTACCCCTGTCTGTGCCAGGTGTCAATGGAACACACTACTGTGAGTGAAAAGCTTCATTTGCTCTCTTCCAGCCTCTATCTTGAGTGGAGGTGAAAGGGAGCAGAGCAGGGAGTCAGAGTGCGCTTGGTTGGGTCCACCCAACCCAAGGGTACTCAAGGATACCCAAGGGCACCTGGGACCAGGAGGAAAGGATTATCTCATGCCTGAGGTATGGATTGCCAAGTAGAAGCAGCCTAGAGCATGAAGAACACCCTTAGGACCTCAGTCTGAGCTCAGGTTTCCACATCCCATCTTCTCCTGTCCTAAACAGCAACAGGTTTTCCTAGAAAAGTGCTTCGGCAACTCTACCTGCTGAGCAGAGGTCATATAAAGACTCAACGAAGGGTCATAGAAGTTTTTGGCCAGGCACAAAGTGCTGGAGCCCACCCACACTGTGGAAAGTGCTCCTCCAAGCCCCCAGGACTTAACCACATGGGCCAAGTCAGAGGCAGACCATATAGGTGCTCATATAGCCAAGAAACATGGGCAGAAAGAACTGACACTTAAGAATGGTCTCAGTGGTATTTATACCTTGAAAAGATCGTCTGTGAGCCTCTTTTGTGGTGTGTGCAAGACAAGCCTAATGCTGATTATCCGTAGCAAGAGGGCGAGAGGGAAGTGGGAAATATTCAGTGGGGCTGCTGGTTTATGTAGGAACAGAGGAAGACAAAAAGTAAAAAAAGAAATACTAAAAAAGCTCTTTTAGATTTTACTTCAATGAAGGATTCCTCTCCGTTTCTGAGAAAAAAAACAGAGATGAGCCATTATAACACATCACCATGAACCCACCTCCACCCCTTGGGGGATTTGGTTGCTGACTTGCCTTTACCAAAACAATGCCCAGCTACTGAGGGGTTTGATCAGCCACCCAGAAGATGACGAAACAAATGACACCAGAGGAGACGGAGGCTCCCAGCAGCAGACACACGATAAGGATTCAGAGCATTTGCATCCTGCCCTCCCTGTTGCAGCCAGATTGAACAGCTGAACTGCTTCGGGGAAGACCAGCTCCTGGAACAGAAAAGATAAAGAAAGAGACATGGACAGATCATCCTAGATCAATGATGGAAAAAAAGTGAAAATACTTGTAAGAGGAAGTTTCCACTATGCCAAATCATTATTAATCCCCTGCAACTCCCTGTGACTAAGAATTGTTAAACTCCATTGGCATTTAAAAATGTGAATATTTCATTACACAGGCAAAAAGCAGCTAAGATACTGTGTTCTAAAAAGGTGATTAATCGCAATGGGCATTTTTCATTCATTATTTAAGAGTATTTTTTCAAAAAAAATTTTCACCTTGTCTCTTTAATTAACAACTAGCAAGTTGTTGTTATCTCCTCTATTTTAACTTTTTTCTTTTTTTTTCAATTTTCAGTGTTTTTTAACTCCCATGCCAGTTCCTATGAAATTAATCAGAGCCATAGAAAAATTTAAAAAACATTAAGGTATTTCAAGCACTGGGTGAAAAAGTGTCCAGAAGATTACCTGAATCTATTCCCTCACTGAGATCAACATGGGCACAACCCTTAGTAGATATCACAGAAGCAAAACTTGACAAGAAGCAAGTCTTAATTGTCATAGCATCACTTGCTTTGATATGAAATGATATGTATAGAATTTTCTTTTTCACTTTTTTGTGACCTTTTCTCTTCAGGATCTTTTTCACAGGTAAATCTAATGTAACATCTTTATCTTGCATTGCTTTGCACAGCACACCATTTTTTGAGCAACATGAGATTTTGAAATATCTGTGGGAAATAAGACTGACATTCAGGTTTCCAGTCTGTTCAGCTATAAATGGAGACAATGGAGACAAGCATCAAGTCTTTTATCTAACAGTCATGATAGGACAGTAGGCACTACCAGCTTGCTTATACACCCCGTACTCCAAACTTAAGTATTCCCAAAAGATGAAAGACCACCCTTCTTTTGAATTACAGAGTCAGCACTGCAGCTCTATAGGGCTGCCAAGGCACCAGCTCATGAAGAAACCTTTGCAACGTTGTGGTTGGTGATGGACAAAAAGCTAAGAGGGACAAAGGGCTGAAAATTCCCTTTGAGACCACAGATACCCACTCATGAGTTACCATCATTCTGAGCCTCCGCAGTTCCCGTGTACACCCGTAAAGTCCCTTTGAACATGCAGGTGGGGGGTTCCTCTGTCTTTGGTACCTCTTACACAGAACATGTGATACTGCCTCCTGAATCTTCAAGGCTGTCTTAAGCTTACACTGTTTGTCTGAAATTGGGTAAAGGGACATACATTCACTCTTGCAAAGCAAATGCTGCCAATTCATTGAAACACATGTCCCTTTACTTCCTCCATAAGAGACGGTCTAGAGCAGCTAAGCATACTCAAAAGCAGGATACAAAACAAAGGCAGCTTTGAGAAGAAGGATTTGAGGGTTTGCTTTTCCATTGTTTCATTCTAAAAATAAAAATCAAACCTCAGGAAGGAGTGAGTTGGCACCCTGTTACTACAGACTGTGTATGTTGGTGCACAGATGCTATGGCTGGGGCCTGGACTTGAGTTCAAGTATGGAAAGTTCCTCAGAAATGGCTCTGTACTTCCTAAGGAAGCAGCAAAAATGTTTTAAGTCTCTATAATGACTGGTGTTTGCCTACCTTCGCAAATCACCTCAATACTTTCACCTACATTTCTTGAATACAAGAAACAATTAATATCCCTATATTTTTTCCATT
Organism: Calyptomena viridis; assembly: GCA_013390005.1. Classification (NCBI taxonomy): domain Eukaryota; kingdom Metazoa; phylum Chordata; class Aves; order Passeriformes; family Eurylaimidae; genus Calyptomena; species Calyptomena viridis. The sequence goes on along the minus strand of WEIV01029530.1, from coordinate 133,236 downwards.
GTTACAAGGAATTGTAACTAAAGGATGGATACAAATTCTTGCTGTTCTGGGTGCCAGGAGAGAGAAACTCTTGGTACATCAGTTAGCTAGGGATACCAGAGGGTAAAACTAGGGAAAAGCCATAAACGCTGTTCCAGAGCATGAGAAGGAGGGAGGCTTCAGGTTCAAAGGATCCTGCAGATGTGTCTGGAAAGGAAATGAGCAAAGAAGTGTCTGTTAGACGTCGCTTCCCTTATACCAGAATGCAAAGGGCATTGGCAAAATTTTCTCTTGTTCTTCTGAGAAGAGAGATTTATGAGAAGCTATCCCCTAATTTAGTTCTGCTTTCCCCATGATTTCTCTGTTTCCACTCAGGATGCATCTTCTTCCAGCAAGGAGTACAACTTATACAGACTAAGAAACCCCCTAATCTTCAAAGGGCTGCAGCACATTGCCATAATGCCATCATATCAAGGCTTAGCCCATCTATACAGGCAAGATCAAACAGTATCCTGCAGAGTCAGGATGCTATTGCATTACAACATGATTCTTCCCCATGACAGATCTGGCCAAAAGCCAGGCAATGAAACAGGTCTGCTCAGAGTGAATGGACTTGGAGTCTTAGACAGCAGTTTGAGATTTATACTGCTGCCATTACTTCGATCTTTGATATACTCACATCAGAAATCAAATCAAGACGCTTTTCCCCAGCATTATAGGCTTACCCAGCCATCTGCAAAACAACGGTATAAACTTTGCGCCTTGTGTGTCATCGCTGTAGCTAAACATCTTGCATTTTTCTTTCAAAAAATGTGTACGTTGAGATAATTTAGCATTAATAATAATTATTATCAGTTAATATTAATGTCCAGATAATGTGGGAAGGAAAATCATTTGGGAATATCCTTATGTGATCATATCAAGAAATCACTCTCTGCTCTCATATTCTAATGCAACTGCCCATTCAATGATAACTTGATAGGAAGTGGCATTGATCTTTTTGGTGGCACTTTGTTGTCAAGATATTTTACTGAAAACCAATCAGCAGGAGGTAACAAGCTGGGAATGCTGCAAAATCTAGAGATTTTTGTGAAGATATTTTATGTGTCCTTCATACATCTATATCCTTGATTTTGGTCTTGAAGTCATGGATGTACTTAACATTCCTTGCAATATGCAGTATGAATCCATCTGTACTGTGGATTAGAGAGTAGAGAGTGAAAGAAATGAGCCTATTAGGGCTTGGTGAATCTTGCAGGACCAGCAGAGGGACTGAGACCTTTAATGCATCTACGTTAAAGGGGCTTGTGTCTGCTGTAATCAGGAAATTAATAAATGTTTGCTGCATGCATGTAGGATTGTACATGGTGGAATTTATGCTGCATACCCAGCCACCACATCTGAGTCACGGCATATGCTAAACTCAAACTCATGATAAAAAAAAAATTGCTAAGGGATTTGCATAAAAATATAGATTAATGTGGCCTGAATGAGTGCATTGATTGGGTCAAGTGACGAATTGCAAAATCTCAAACTACTGTAACACGATTCCCAGCAATCACATGCCTAATATGTTATCATGTCTGTGTTTATTCTAGCAAATGAAATTAGTGTCTGTGCGCTGGTTCTGAAGGGTCATGTTATGATGTGTGTTTTCACGACCATACTGGAGCCTGCAGCTCATCCTGTCTGGTTGGGGACAGTAAGCACAGCCTGACCTGCTGTCAGATGTGCATATTCAAAAGGAAAAAAACATCTTGCTTGATCTCAGAAAGCTGAGACCTCTGCAGGTAACATTAAATGTCATGGGAGGACACAGGTCTCTCTGGAATGTACTTGCAGACAAGGTACTTTTTAGGTGTCAAGTCCAGCAGGACCCCGAGTTCCAGACAGATGGGAGGTGGAGGGTGGCATGTATTATCACTGGTCACAGAACATGAGTGTTTGCAAAATCACTGTTTAAATAATGGTGTAGTGGTGGACTTGGCAGTGCTAGGTTAACAGCTGGACTTAGAAGTCTTTTCCATTTCCATTTCCTGTTCTGTTCTATGATTGTGCTGAATTGTGTGTTTGCCTGCTCAGTCCATTGTGTGAGATGCAAAGGATTACTACAAAAGGTTAATAAAATCAGTAGCGTAAGCTATTCCTACTACCTAGAAATAGGCTCATGAATGGACCACTGAAGATATTTTAATAGCCAGGTCTCTATATGTCCTCCAGCCACAATTGAGAAAAACTCACTGAAACACAGGAAGATGAAATGGGGGAATATTTCTTTTGCCAGGATGCTCCTTTAAGAGTCAGTCCACTTCATAACACAACAGCTCTGAATTACTGTAGGAAGCTGCTGTCCCTCACTGACTATCTGGAAAGATCTTGGAAAAACCATCCACCCTTCACACACACTCCCCTCCTTCCCAGGGGAGATGTTTCCAGCTGGGGGGTCAGAGACAGAGTGTCTGCCTGTAGCCGATGGTGGGGACAGTGGGTAGCAAGGCTCATAGCTCTCCCTGAAAGAGGAATATTGAAGTTCACACTTCTTCTCATGACATTGTTTCCATACTGGTATCTACCCAGAGAATTTCCTCTTCCTGGCAGTGGAAAGACTTTTCTCCACCATAGGTCAGACCGTCAGTGTCACTTCAGAGTGCAGACGGCAGCAGCAGGAAAAGCTAAACTCTACATCAGTGCACATAATCGCTGCCAAATCTCTGTTGATTCACTAGTAGCTCTGATATGTCACCTACTCCTGTGGTTCTGGTCAGGATAAAAAACCCCTGGTCATCAAGGCTTTACTGTGACAACAGGCATGAAAGAGCAGTGTCTTTGAAATCTGCCCTCATAACTAGAATCAAAAGCAACATTTTCAGTGAAAGATTAGACGAGCCAATTGAATCAGCAGGCTCTGCAGCCTGTCACTGCTTGTATTTGCTTTGTTATCAGTACATACATTTAAATCCATGTTTGCAAAAGGGCTATGGCAGTCCCCGTGGAAATCGTGGAGAAAAGCAAGAAAAGTGTTTGCCTGTGATGAGATCTCACCTGCTTTGAGTGCAAGATGCTGGGGATCATTAATACTCTCTGATATTCCTTATTTGTAAGCAGTCCTGCTCTCTTCAGGTTCATTTCCTGCTCCCCAACGCAACATTGCCAGACATTTTCAAACACTCTGGATGCATTTTGTAACAGGGAGCAGAAATCTTCAGCAACTGACTGACTGCCTGACCATCTAATAACCCAAACAGCTCAGCTGTTGCATGCTGCAACCCAGCCTTCAACTTGGACCACATGCCAAGAAAATCCATGAAGGCCAGAGAGCTCCAAAGAGTGGGACCTGCACCCTTCCCACAGCCTAACAGGACCTGACAGGCAAGAGAAAATACAGGCTGGAAAAAAATCCAGTCTCCTGGGGCAAGAATTGATTGTTAGTGTTGTCACGTAAGGTGATGCTGTAGACATGTGTGCTAGGTCCCATCTTGAGATGCACCCTTCTTTGGTAAGGTCAGCCACATTACCACGCAGCCACGCAGCTCAGCAGCCAGCTGGGAGGCACACACCACCACACAAGTGTTACATCCACTCTTGATTTTTACCTACTTTCAATAGAAAGTGCGTCACTAACTCAGAGCTGCTGCTCTGATGTGGGATTTCCAGAGAAAAGAACAGAAGACACATGTGCCTTCTGATTTTTGGCAAATTTTCATACAACATGGGCAGAAAACAGGCCTCTAAGTTGTGCAAGTGTGACTGCATCCCTTGAGGTCTCCTGAGCTAGCTGTACTCAGATGCCTGTGGGATGGTGGCTAATCTCTCATGGACCTGGTAATGGTAGGGAGGGGCTGTCAATTTAGTAGTATTCACCATTCTACCATTGATTTGCAACATGAATCGTGTTCTTGGGGAGTGAGCAACAGACCATGTAATTACTTAGGTAATGTTATAACTTTGGCTGAACTGTTTGGTAAGCACCAGCAACAGACAAAAGAGCACTCTAAAAATGATTAAAGGTGGTGTCCTGTGCCCTTGCCTAAATTTCATACACTCTAGGAAAGTCTCACTCATTCTTTTTGTTTCAGTTAATGAAAATTTCATTTCTAAGAAAATTGAAATTCAATGAAAATTTATGTTTAATTTCAATGACTTTTAAAATTATTGTTATAAATAAGCACCTTAGAGGGTGTCTTTGTCCATATGTCTTCGTTCCCATGTAGCAGCCAAGGAAGACTACATTGCGTCTGGAGATCAACTCCAACCACCAGGCTGTCAGAGACCAGGGCAATGCTGGAAGCAGGCTGTGACTGGCTCCACCACTTCAGTATCCTGCTCAGGCAGCAGGGAGATTAATAAAGGCAACTACTTATTCAGTCCAGTTTCTCCATCTAAAGGTGTCTGGTAATGTACAGGAATATGCCCCCATCCTATGAGCAGCCCACTGGAGGTAAGAGCCCAGGTGTCCTCCCAGGTGAGGACCTGGTCCCCTTCAGGGACAGTTGGACTCTCCAGACTGGTCAGGATCAACCCTGCCAGGAGCTTGGCAGCAGTGAAATAGCGTGGATAAACATGTGCCAACCTTGAGCTGCCTGGCTCTGGTCAGTCTAGTTCACTAGCAGAGTCATTGTTTATAGATCTACCTTTAATTGCATGTGTTCTTTGTTTCATGTAGTGTTATCTATGGATCCTACACAGAATATAATGCTTCTACTTAAAATTGACATTGAGACATTCTAAACCAGACTCTCACTACTGTCACATTAGAATACAGGCATGTGATTTAAGTAATTTCTCTTAAATTAGACTTCACAAAAGAAACCTCTAACTGACCTGCTTTTCCTTCTGCTCCATGCTGGTTGCACATTAAAACTCATTACTTCAAACCATCCTGACAGCCATTTTTGCTGACAGTCACAGTCCATTCTAGCCAACAGTTCTGGACACATCCAAATGTGCATGACTTATTTCTAGTCTGAACCTGCCCACTATTAACTTCTAACTGTTCCTTCAAGTTATGTCTTTCTCTGCTTTATTAAAGAGAAATTGTTGGAAAGTTTCAATTTTGCAGGAGTGATTTCATTTTAAAGACCAGTGGTTTTCCCTGGACCCTGTAAAGCTTTGCATATAAATAACTTTGGATTTAAATATTCAGAACACTGAAAGCCTCTAAAATGGTTCTATATATGGTGAAAACAACCACAGAGTGTTAGGTCTGTCTGCGCCCATTCTTCATGAGCCTTAAACTGCCTGTGACATCTATATTAAAATCGGTAAGATCTGTAAGTGGATTCTCAGTTGCCATAAAATCATAATTTAGGGCATGATTCTGTTTTCACAGATTAAAATTTTACACAGATTAAGATTTTACAGCTATATCAGTTTCTATAACTCTCCCACTTCCTGCAGAATCTGTGGAAACAGGTGTGGAATACACCTGACTTTTCAATCTGATTATTGATAGTTTCATGGAGTTTAGGGGTGGGAGAAGCTGCTAAAGCACCTTTTCTGACATCCCTGCTATGGAAATCCATTGAGTTATTCTTGTACTGGGTTGAATAAATTGCACTGAATTAAAATGCATCTTCCAAAAAAGCATCCAGAAGATTTCAAAACATAGGAATCCACCACAAAGATCCTTACTTCTCATTTTCTGTGAAAACAACTATGCAATGCAAAGTGTTTGCTTCTTGCTTTTCTTTTTGATAAGCTCTACACAGTAGCTGATCTGCAGTAAAAGAACACATGTAAACCCTTACCTTGGAGACGATGAGCAGTAAGAGCCCTTCAGTGCAGATGGGCTCAGCCACCTGAGCTTCACTAAGGGACCAGCTCTGCTCCTGTTTTCCTGGCAGCAAAGCTACAAAGAGGCTGTTTAGGGCAGTCCTGCTGTCAGCTCGTTTCCAATGGCTGTTGTGCTCTACAGCTGCCTTCAACGCAGGTCACTGAAGGGATCAGTGAAGCACTGCAAACTCTGCTGATCCAAGTGAGGGAGTAGACTGACATGTGTGTATGTCTGTGTTTGTGGTGTATGTTGGGGGTGAGAATTCACATACTTAAGGGTGATAGGAAAGAGTTGAGGGAAAATGCACATGGAGTCACTCCCTCAGGGTGAAAGTAAGTACTCAATAGTTGCTGAAGAGAAGCTTACATGCCATCGATTCATCCCCTAAATTTGCTCTGCAGTAACCAATTTATTTAATCATAGCCTATGCCAAACTCCCTCAAAAATATATTTTGTCTGACCTTTGTCAAATAAATCCATTGTCTCATTAGAAAATTAAGTCAGGTTAGTTAATTAAGATTATTCTCTTACAACTGGTGCTAATCTATGCGTGTGGACAGTGACAGCTAAGAACTCCCTTTTCCTCAGTACTTGCAATTATGAATCATAATTAGAAAACAGGATTGTTTGATAATGGTAACCATGTAGATGTAACACAACATATTAATGTAGATGTGATATACTCCTAATGAAACACATCTACATCTGGTTTCTATAGCACTGCATGGATTGGCATTAATCATATCCTCCTACTCTTAATTCCTTCCTGGTAGGCAAACCTAACTTACCAATTTACATTATCCCGCTTGCCCTGACAGCACAATCGCACAACATGAGCTATGGCTGAGAAGGAAATAGCTGTGGACATGAGAGACTCACCATTCCCATTATGTCATCTACTAAAGCAACGTTTTGGTGTGATTTAAGTGCTGCTGTTGCTGCACAGAGATTTGTGCTTCACCAGACTCTTGTCTCTTGATCTCTGTTCAAACTTAAAGAGCATGGGATTAAGCCAATGGGACACTGTATTTTCAGGGTAATATACAGTCATCAGTAGAGGAGGCATGCAGTCTACAACTTTAAACTATTAAAAAGTAGAGTAAAATAAAAAACCCACCCCAAACTCTGGTTCATTTGTAACAAATGGTCATTTGAAAAAAATTCATTTGTAACATTTGGTTATGGACAAAACCAAACCAAACAAACTCACTTTCTCCCCGAAACTTCATTTCAGAAATTATCCTAGACATGATACAGGACGTACATATCTCTGATTCAAGACAAGGCAAAAAGTGCCTAAGGAACTCAAGAGATGCTGGCAGCAACAGCTCCCCAAGGCACAGTGTTGAAGATAGCCATGTTGAAAGACGGACTAGGGACACCCATGTTACCACTCAATCCTCTCTTGCCTCTGACAGTGCCAGAGAAAGTTTGATGTCAGGAAATCACACTTTAGGATTTAAACAGACATCAAGAACTTGGTTATATGTATAACGGTAGCACAGCTTGATCATTCATCAGGAACTGTAGTGATAGAACAAGGAGCGATGGGTACAAATTGAAAGAGGGGAAATTTATGTTAGATATTAGGAAGAATTTTTTTACTGTGAGCATGATTAGACACTGGAACAGGTTGCCAAGGCAGTTGTGGGTGTCCCAACCTTGGAAATGTTGGGATAAGTCAGGGTGGAATAAGCAAGGTTCCTTGAGCAACCTTGTCTAGTGGAAGATGTCCCTGCTCATGGTAGGGGAAGTTGGACTAGACGACCTTTAAGGTCTGTTCCAACCCCTTAACATTCTATGATTCTATAATTCTATGATTCTAATGATGTAATAAGCCTGGCTTACACTAGATATTTGGCTAGTAGGAAGGCTGTTGTGGAGATGGGGATTAAGTAGCGTCTTGACACCCTTCTGGCCCTCTGGCCCTTTTTGGAGCAGACACTGCAATATGTCCCTTGCCTGATGAGAGAGATGTGCAGGGCTCTGTAACAAAAGGTAGTGTGACACATCATTTGGAGGTGGCTGGAGTATGAGAATGGGGCTGCCTATGGAGGAAGGCCTGAAAAGGAATAATGCCTGCAAGTCCTGATAGACTTGTTGCTTGCTAAATCATGCTGTACTTTCAATGACACTTTAAACCATTAAAAACCAGATTGTTCCTAAAAGCTGTTGTCTTGCCTTCACCCTGCCCAAGTTACATCCTATTTTTTTGCTGCTTTTTTGCTAATTAGAAATTAGTCAACTAATTCTAACCCTAGGTCAGTTGCCCTGACATAGGAAAAGGGACAGTGAGGCAGACGGTGAAACAGTTGCTTTCCTTGGCACTGCCAGGTTAAAACTGCTCCATCAAACTTGTTATTTGAGACAGATGATTGTTCAAGGAGCTTGGCTTCGATGCACATCCTAAGGCCACTCTCCCCGTGGCAGTGACTGAGCACAAGGTGCTCTAACCACTTCCACAAGGTAGATTCCCAAAAAATCTCCAGTCTAGGTAACCACCGACTTTAAACCATTTCCTGCTCACGAGAAGCCCCCAGAGCGCTCCGAAGTTTTCCCGCACCGTAAGGTAACGACAGGCGATAACTCGGCTAAGAGTCACCTCCGGATTTCCCAACGCTGTCCGGACATGGTTCCTTTTGTGGGCTCAAAGCAGCGACCTTTGTGGTCCTTGAAAAAACAGCACGGGGGAATGGGAAGCTGATCCCCCCATCCTCCCCCGCAGGTCCCCGCCAGGGCACAGGAGACGCCGCAGCGCCAGCCCGGCCCCGCCCGGCTCTGGGGGTTCCCGGACCCCGTGCGGCTCCACTCACCTCAACAGTGCCACCCAGTGCCTTTTTCATATAATTTCAAGTGGAGAAACCCGCCTCTGAAACAGAAAGGAGTCACAAGGAGCGAGTGAAAGCTGCTGGCAAGCGGCAGTGGGGTGTGCTGTGAGCTGCTGGTGCCCCGGCTAACCGGGAACCATCGACAGAGAAGAGTGAATATTTCTGATTTAAAAGAAAACAAGGCAAAAAAAACAAAACCCACACCACAGTTTTCTAGCTTTCAAATGGCCCAATGTGTTTCCCAGCTTGTTTTAACTCAAGAGGAATGGGTATGAAGGTCAGTGGGAGATTCCTTGGGTATTTACTACAACAAATGTTGCTGAGAGTGAATGGGTAAAGCCGGATTGAAAACTGCAAAGTTCATCCATTCATAGAGTAATTCCCTTATTAATAAAAACCAGCAGCAGCAATAACTGTCCCAGACGAATAGTGGCTGTGTGAAGGATGAGTCCCACACCCCAAGCCCAGGGATGAAAGGAGTGGGGAAAGTGGGTGTTTCCCTCAACTGCGGGGCATGAAGAGGAAACCAGTTGGTGACAACATATGTGTATTGCATTTCTCTGCAAAAATTTGCAAATAGCTAATTAAATTCCTGACGCTGAACTGGCCTTGGCTATCATTTCAATGGGCAGGGTTGGTTGCTTTTTTTTTCCTCCTTACAGGAGTTCCCTCCCCTCCTTCTTCCCATCCTCCGCCTATTAAAACAACTCAAGTCTCACTTGTTAAAAGACCCCATAACGTGGAAGAGGCAGAAAAGCAGCAGCAGCAGGAAAGAAAAAGACGTCTGGAAAATATTACCCGTTTGCTGCTGCTGCTGAGAAACCTCATTGAAACAGTTACTTGGGCAGCAAGGTATCACCAAAGAGACTTTATCTGATGCTGTACATCTCAAACTTTCAGACGCTGCCTTGCAACTTCCCCGGGCTCCTGGCTAGCCGGGTTTGAAATAAGATCTTCAGCTTCGACCACGAGAAACTAACTCTTAATTTATTACTTCTATTTTTTTTTATTATTATTATTACTATTATTTGGGAAAAAAATCCCACAACTTTGAGCTAGGAACTGAAGCAGAGAAAGACAAATACATGGTAATTGTGAAAACACGTGGGAGAAAATGAGTAGGACTTAATAGCCTTAAATGATTTTTTTATTATTTACATTTTTAATTATTTTTTATTTCTGAACGTCTCAATAAGTCCCTGAAAAGTGCGATTTGATCTTTTACCTCAAACTTGGAAACTATTCAGCAGGAGCAACGGTACGTGAGACCACACAGTTGGCTGGAGCCCCTCTATGACCAAAGGACAGAAGGACAAACAAGGTAGGTGATTTATGATTACGCTTCTGTCAGCTCAAGAGAAGACCCCCTCCTCCCAACCCCACTATTCAAGGGAGGAAAGCTGAAACAGATCCCCAGAATACGAGTAGGGCTGGGGGAGGATCTTACCGGCTCCTACGCTACACCTATTTCGGCACTGAATAGGACCGTCGTGAGGATGAATGAGGTTTTCAGCGTCAACCCCTCCTCCGTGTAATCCGTTTAAGACACTGCTGAGCAGCAAGATCTGGGCGGGGAGGGGGAGAAGAAAAAAAGAAAAAAAACCCAACCCCGCCAAACTAAAATTAAAATAAAACCGAGCACAGGCTGGGCAGCCACTCCGCTAAGGCCAGAGGGGAAGGTGAGACCAGCTCAAAGCCTAAACTGGATTCTCCCGTCCGTTCCCCACTGTTGCATCCAGGGCCGGGCGGAGGACGCGACAGCAGCGGAGGGAGGGATAGGATTGAGGGAAGGAAGGCGAGGCGGCGGGCGTGGGGCCGCCAACCCGCCTCCGAGAAGGGAAACCAGCGCTCCCGAGCCGCCCGGGCTCCGGGCTGAGCGGAGAGGGCGGTTTCCCGAGGGAGGGACGACAAGAGGCGGGATGTGGGGGCGGGGGCCGCGGGCTGCCCGCGAGTTTCCAGCGCCGCAAGCCCGGGCCGGG
>WEIV01029530.1:83496-122655 GCA_013390005.1 Calyptomena viridis | reverse complement strand
CCGCAGGAGCGGCCCCGCCCGCCCGCGCTCAGCCCGCGGCACCCGCGGGGCTCCTTCCCGCTGCCACCCCCAACAGCCGCCTGGCACCTGGTCCAGTGTCGGTTCGTGCCTCTCGGACACGGTCGAGACCGGGCTCCTCAGAGCCTCGCCAGACTCCATAGCAATGCTGGCAGAAGGGTGAAATGGACCTCCCTGCCCCGAGAGGACCCCAGTGTAGTACAGCGCTCCTGATGGGCGTTGTCTTCTTAGTCTAGAGGAGAGAAAACTGACAGGGGATCTCATCAATGCGTGTAAATGTCTCAAAGGTGGGTGCCAAGAGGATGGTGCCAGACTCTTTAGTGGTGCGCGTGACAGGACGAGGAGCAATGGCTGTAAATCACAAGAAGTTTCACCTCAACATGAGGAAGAACTTCTTTACTTTGAGGGTGACAGAGCGCTGGAACAGACTTCCCAGGGAGGGTGTGGAGTCTTCCTCTCTGGAGACACAAGCTCCACCTGGATGCATTCCTGTATCACCTGCTCCAGGTGACCCTGCCTCGGCAGGAGAGTTGGGCTGGATGATCTTCCAACCCTAAAATTCTGTGATTCTTCAGAGCTGCAGTGACCCCAGATCTCTCAGGGCACAGCTGCTCCTCTTGGTTTCACTCGGCTTCATAGTCTTCTTCCTCAAAGATCATTTTTCCATTGGCACCCATGCACTTTTCAAAAGCACACACTGTGTAACATGGGTGCCTCAGGGATTCTTTTGGGGGCTGACTAGGTCACTTCATCTGAGGGTGATGGGAGTGAAATATGTTGTCTTTCTCTGAAAAACTGTGCAAAATTCGGTCTCCCCCCTAGGCTAGAGGAGTTTTGTCTCTGGTGTCAATAAAGCCAGCATTTTATTTCAAGGTAGTAAATCTTTCTTATCCTGCATGCAAGCACAGAAAAACACCAGAAAAGGTTTTCCTAGCAGGAAGAGCAGCTCTACTGGATTCAGTGGAGTTTTCCATGCAAGTTCACTAACAAAAAACTCATCTCTTCATATTTGTGGTGTGAAAAGACTTTTACTTCAATCTATTACTATTCAAGATTAGTGTATAAGGCAGCAAAGTAGTCCTCCATTCAGTGTAGTGGGACTTCACTAAATCAAACAAGATATGACCTGTGCTTTATAAACAAATTACAAGATAACAAGCTGTGTACACCAAATAAATATTTGTTTGCTGGGTTAAGGCATGAAATAGTCAAGTTTGTGCATCCATGGACTTCACAACCAGCAACCAGAAAACATTTCTAAACTAGCTTTGTTGTTTAACCACAATCCAAAATTTCTAAATACTAATTTCTAAGTACAAATATGGTTTACTTCATTTATTTCTTAGAGCATTTGTCTGTTTGGGGATTTTTTGGTGGTGTTGTTGGTTTTGTTGGGGTTTTTTTGTTAGTAATTTAACAACTTCTCTATCACTGTCTACATTAGGGGCAAATCCAACCAGCAGCTGTAAAATTCATTCCATATTGGTTACTTAAACCTGTAAGACACTAAATTTGTGCAGTTTAGTGGGAAACATAGATTGGACAGGAGATTCTTGATTTGCTTATCAAAGCCTGTGCATACAGATGCATTTTGCCATCATCAGTAATCCTGTTCTTTATTTTAAACTTAGCCCCAGAGTTAATTTTAGTCTAATGTGGGCCCTTTCCAGAAGATCAATAGCATAACAAAATCTGGAAGTGATAAATAACCAAAAGTACCAGATATGGTAACTGTGCTGTAATAAATATGTACAGATGGAGCATAACTTTGTAGTTTCCTTTCTGCAGGCTGTAGAATAGAAGAGGGAGTCTGGACAGCTACTTTATGCTAGTAATTAATGTGCACCTAGAATCATTTGTACTCCAAGGATAAATGATTTAATTTGCCACCAAAATAAGGCTAATAATGAATGTGCATATTGGCTGAAAAATTGTAACCCTCAAACAATGTTTATACACACAAAATGTGTGTAAGGCCAGATACAGTATGTGCACCCACATGTGCACTCACACATGCACCCAAGCACACTTGTCATCGAAGCAGCTGCTCTGTTGAAGTCAATGCTATTATTCTCATAAGTAAGGAGGGGGGTTAATGCTTATAAATATGTCCTTCTTCCTTTGGTTGTGTGCAAAACAGCCCTTGGTAGCTGTATGCACTTATAGCCTTGAGTGTTGGCTTTTATGGCACCAACCCCACTGATCTCAGGTGTCCTGCTTAATGAGAGCTGCATGTTTGTTACAGACAAATCCCTACTGACTATACCTTCAGGTGAATATAGGCAAGGAAAATAGGAAGTGGTGTGTTGGGTAACCAGAGAACCAGTGGATCCCATATCACACCAGAAAGAGTAACATTACAAAATATCAGTAACCACAGCCTTGTGAAGAGTTTTGTAGACCTCCAAAAACTTCTTGCATGATCATGATTCCCATTTTACAGATGAAGAAGCTGAGACAGAGAGGTAAATCACTTACCTAAGGTTATCAAGTAGGTGAATGACAACACTAGGAACCAAATCCGAATTGTCTGTGTCCTGATCCACTCTTAGATTCCCTAATGTAAGAAATGCAGTGGGTAAGCATTGACCCATCTAAAAATCTTCATGAGGGAGGTTAATCTTTAAAATAAATTTCTCAAACATATACATTCATTTTTATCTTGAGTGTCCCAGAAATTTTAGTTTGCAGAAAAAGATTTTTTTTTTATGCCTTTACTACAGAACTGCAAGATAAATTATCCACTGATTTCCCTCTTCAGCAAAATACCTAAGTGCACACTTATCTTAAATGGGTCACTTACATGTTCTGCTGAATCCAAAGCCTCAGCACTAAGGTTCAGCAGATACTCAAGAATTCACCTTCCATACGGGCATATAAAAACGAGACATTTTCAAAGGTTTTCTGTGCTCAGCTCTTCCAGTTTCAACAATAATTGCAGGCAAGTCTGATTTGCAGATCTCGTATATGAGGTTGATCTTTATTATGAATTTATTTTTAATCAAGGGTGTCCTATTGAAGTCAATGCTACAAGTGTCCCTCCTACAACTAAATTGCTTGAGTTTCTATTGCAAGGCAATCACTGGGCACCCAAACTGGATTCCTCTTGAATGAACTAATTGCAAGCTGCACCCCTCAGGGACACTTTTCAGGTTACTAGTTCATGGAGTCTGACTATACTTAGTTCAGAGTACAACACAAAAATGTATGGAGGGTGGAACTGAGCCCTCAGCACCAAGTGTTCCTCTGTTCTGGACTATTTGCTGATGTGACCATAGCCCTGTATGTCTAGAGAAAGCTGCAGCTCTTTTGAACCTTTAGAGGTGAAGGGGACTGTGGTGGGTAGATTTTGCCTGGCTTGCTCTTCTCCTCAGCAGGATGTAGGTGGAGAAAATAAGATAGAAAAACAGCTGGTGGGTTGAGATAAAGGCAGCTTAATAAGGGAAAACAAAAGATTTATTCTCTACTTCTCATCAGCAGGTGATGTTCAGCCACTTCCCTGAAAGTAGGACTTCAGTACAAGAGCAATTGCTCTGGAAAAAAAGTGTCATAATAAATGCCTCCCCCTCCTCTTCCTTTTAGCTTTTATATCTGAGCAGATGTCATGTGGTGTGGAATATCCTTTTGGTCAGTTTGGATCAGCTGTCCTGGTTATGTTGCCTCCCAAGGTCTTGCCCACCTCCAGCAAGCTAGTGAGGGGGAAGCATTGGAGAGACAGCCTGGATGCTATGAGAGCACTGCTCAGCAGTAGCCAAAACACTAATATGTTTTCAACACCTTCCTAGCTACAAATAAATGCAAAGTGCAGCACTATGAGGGTTGCTATGGGAAAAATTAACTTCATCTCAGCCAGATCCAATACAGGCACAAAATGACCACATTTGTAATTTAACTTCTACTGTTGTCTCCTGAACAGATATTGGGTTTTGCAGCTTATGGTTTGGATGTTTTTAAATGTCTTCAGATATCTGGAATTAATAAGTGCTAATTCTTTCAAGCAACCTTCCAAATCATTACATGTTATGTAAAAACTTTCTGTGTCTCCCACTCTTGCTTTTTAATCTTCTGGGGAAAAGCTATCCAGAAGCACTATGTGGCAATGTTTGAGTGTTATGCATAAGAGGTGACTTCTAAAAGAGAGGATTCAATGAGTTACATCCCATGTGTTATAAGCAAACCTAATTTCAGTTTGACCTCCCATCCATCACTGGTTCCATGTCCTGTATCAGCAGATAACAAGCACCACCTGATTGCTTCCTTTGTCCTCACAGCAGCTACGCAACAGAGGTGCAAAGTAAGTGAAGAGGCTGCAGATAATATCGATGTCTTCAGACACCAATGTACATAGGTTTTCTGGATATGTATTTGCTCCTACTCTGTTTGCTACTTTCTTGAAGCATTAGTAACAGAATAAGCTTTTTTGGTTTTTCTCTTTGCCTCCTGACTTTGCAAAGGGATGAACTGTCTTTAGGTCCTGTTACTCTCAGGGAGGCATGAAAGTCCATTAACAACCATATGCACAGATTGTGCTACATGATTTTGGGGTGGTACTTTACCATGGGAGTCACTAGTGTTCTTTGCTGAGGAAAGACCCAGTACAAAGCAGGACAAAAGAACCTGCTAAATTTCAGTCAAGTGTCTAGATCTTATTAAAGTTATATCTATGTACCATAACTACAGTTAACTGATGGCCTAAATATTTTTCAGAATAGAGAGAACTGAAGCATATTTTGCTATGTTCTTCTAATTTGAGATCTAAGGCATAATTCTGTCTGAGAAAGAGCGTGGTTTCTAGTGCTACAGTTAATACCCCAATCACTATATGCACAGCATAGGTATGAGTCATTTGTTAACCTGGTATTTTTTCTGAAAATAATGTTAGAATACTACAAATTTATTTATGCCAGTTCTTAATAGTAATGTAGAGTATTTCTCCTTCATCACAGATATTACGAAAAGAATACTCTTTTTGAGGCTTTATGAGAGTGCCAAACAGTTCACTAGGTGGGCTCTGGTGTTGAGTCTATGCCAGAGTTCATTTCTTGGCCATGCTTTTCCATAGGAGCATCCAAAGAAAGGCACACTGCCTCCTCCTGTACAGTCACTACAAGGCACATACATACTTGGGACCACCTGGTGAATCAAAATGTGTGACTGACTCAGCAACAGCCTATACAGCATTAGGATTTACCATATGCCTTTCACATTTCATTTCTACTAGATGTGCTGAGCACTGCTCAGTTCCATCCATGAAAGTAAACAGCTGCAGCAACATGACAACAAATTGCTCAACAGTTGACTTTGAAGCCTCTTTACATACACTCATCTTGTTTATACAAACCTGGAGTCTATTTGCTGGAGGCTGTGTAAAGCTCATCCTGAGTTTAGTACCATGGGGTTGGGTGAAGGTGCCTGTAAAGAATTTAGGTGCCAAAATTGCAAAATAGAATTATTACATTTCACTGTGATAGGCCAGGCTAGATGCTCATAAAAGCACTGTCTGACCTTAAAATCTCTGATACAGCTACTCCCTACTGTTGGTACTAGTATTTGACTCAGCACTTCATTTTTGGTCCCAGACTTCTACAAGCATCATTTCTTTTTAACTTCTTGGCTCAATTATTGGAGAAGGGTGGAGAGTTTTTGGCTTCTTTGCCATTGTTTGGGCATGTTCAAGTTGATAGAGATCATTTCTGCTGGGCAAGCTATCAATAGCTCACGTGTTAAAGCTTGAGAATATTGAGCAACTTTTTCCAGAGTTTCCCTAAGATTCAGTCAGTTAAAAGACTGTACATAAAAACCTCAATTGCACATACAAAGAGGAAAGTTCCTTTGATGAAAGCCAGGAATTTAGATCGAAAACCATTTATTTTCTTAAGGATGACAGTAAAAGAATAGAAAAAAAATGCTGCTTTATTAGCACCAGAGATCCATTTCTTGATCTTAAAAGACTGGGGTTTTGCAACAGAGGGAAGCTGGGCTGTAATGACAAGATCAGAGAAATTTTTTTCCTTTTTTGCAGAAACATTTCGTAGGTAGAGAAAATCAATAGCAAATTAGTGTAAGAGATATCTGGTACAGTATATAGTCAGTCAAATGTAACTACTCCAGATCTTAATCTAAATTCTGTGACTTCTACTCATAGAAGCGGTCCATTTATTTCAGCCATATAATTCTTAATGTAAGCCCCTACTGACTAATACAGATGTTCTATTTCTGGCTAGAGAAAAGAAGTAGTGGATCCCAAATGGGAAAGCAGAGTACAACTGCACCATTAATGAGACCTTGATGTTTGTGACATTTTGCATACTTGAGGGATTAGTGAACGCACAGACTTTAAGGTAATCTAGAAGGGATCCATTACTTGATCTGTTTTATAAACCAAGTCTATTTTGGGCACTGGGTTTTAATTCACATATAGTGGTGCTAAGCATAAGCTATCTTTTATTAGGCTTCTTTATGACCCGCATTGTGAAAAATTTTCAGACAGGCCAGAGCAAGGATGGTCCCTTTTGCTGGTGGATGATTACAGCACCTGTCAGAGCCCAGCCCTAAGTATTCAAGGAAGTCATAAAGATAGGGTCTAATTTCTTTAACAGTGCCTCGAAATATACATTTAAGAGGCTTCCTCCTGTCTTGAAATTTAAGACCCTAAATAGCCAGTGGAAAAAAACAAAGTCTTTGTAACCTCAAACTTCATGCTTGCCTTGTTTTATTTTTATTTTGTAAGTTAGTCTGTGTTGACTGTTTCTTTCCGAGCCTGTAGCTTTTCAGACATATATAATCAATGACAGCTATGCTGTTACAGCTTGGTAGTAATTTTTCAAGAAAGAGTTAAAAACATATATGATGTAAGGAAGTCCTGTTCCAACTTCAGCTTTGGCCAACAGATGGTGAAACAAATATGATCAGCAGATGAACAAAATGATAGCAGCAGGGAAAATATGAATAATACCAAGAAAACACAAACATTAAGTCCATTATGCTGAGAGGACCTAATTCGGCAAAATATTCAAGCATGAGCTTTATTGACTTGCAACACACTGGCTGATTTAGCCTTAAACAGACATTATCTGGTTTATGTCCTTCACATAAAATGCATCCACTGACAGAAAACATTGTCATTAACTTCCTGTAATCCTGAGAAAGCTGTTGCCTAAAATGGTTAATGTGATTGTCAACAAAAACAGTTAGGTAGCAATATAGTCTGCCTGTCTACACCGTTTGTCTTCAGAATAGCAGAGCACCCTGCATGTCAGTCATAGCCCAGAGCTTAGGTTAAAAGACTTTACAGCTAGGTAACCTAAATATGTAGAAGTGGTCAGGATAGCTGGTGTCCTAATGAATTTCTGAGTCCAGGGTGGAGTCTTGGCTCTGTTGAATTTATGTGTATTTTTGCCACAGACTTAATCTCAGTCAAGCTTTAGCCCCTATACACACATGCTCACGTGTGCATATATCTATGTACACAAATGTAGGAATAATACATTTTTGCAATAGTATTGAGAAGACTTTTTAAAGCAGATGTCTGATTATATAAATATAAATTATAAATATAGTCAGACATCTGTTTAAAAATTATAAATATATTCAGACATCTGTTTTAAGAATGTCTCTCCAATATTTTTGCAAACATAACTAAGCGACAGAAACAATTCAGGGTGGGATGCAGTCATGACATGGATGGGGGATGAGGAGGGGCTGCCCAGACATTCAGCTGTTCCACTCGCCTGTGACCATATGAAGCAAGTGGTGGCCCAAAGCCCCTTCTCCAACTTCCTCAAGGTAATATGACAGAGTGTCTCATCCAACAAGCCTGGGCTACCAAAATAAGAACTGGACACAGATAACACCTTCTGTGAGGACATTACAAATAGCAAACATTTCTGCTACATTATGTGTATTTGGATCACACTTTACATGGAAAAAGAACTGCAGAGAGATGCTGAGTTGGGCAAGGTGATGCTGTAAGTCTGTGAGCCAGAAGCTCAGGGTGTATCTGTGATGCCGAATTGTTGTAGCCATGTGCACCCCTTATGAGATCTTATATCAGCAAGTGGTGGCTCTGCTAACAGTTTCCCTACTTCTTTGCAGATGTATTGTGAGAGGTTTATATGTATCCTGAGAATACTTGGAACCACACTCTTCGGGGTGTCCCTCCTGCTGGGAATCACCGCTGCTTACATTGTGGGCTACCAGTTCATCCAAACAGACAACTACTACTTCTCCTTTGGACTCTATGGTGCTATCTTGGCATCACATCTCATCATCCAAAGCCTGTTTGCCTACCTGGAGCACAGGAAAATGAAGCGGTCGCTAGAGACTCCAATCAAGCTGAACAAAACAGTTGCCCTTTGTATTGCTGCCTATCAAGAGGATCCTGACTACTTAAGAAAATGTTTACTTTCTGTGAAAAGATTGACCTACCCTGGAATTAAAGTTGTTATGGTCATTGATGGGAACTCAGAAGACGATGTTTACATGATGGACATTTTCACTGAAATCATGGGTAGGGACAAATGTGCCACTTATATCTGGAGAAATAACTTCCATGACAAAGGTCCGGGTGAGACAGAGGAGTCTCACAGAGAAAGCATGCAACATGTATCTCAGCTGGTCCTGTCCAACAAAAGTGTTTGCATCATGCAGAAATGGGGTGGAAAAAGAGAAGTAATGTACACAGCATTCAAAGCACTGGGGAGAAGCGTGGATTATGTACAGGTAGGTATTAGAGCACCAGGTCAGTGCCAATTCAAACACACTTTGAAAGAAAGCAGCTTTTGTATATTTTGTGCAGCATGTTAGAGGCCATCCTAGTCCCTGATGAACACAGTGCTCCTTTCAGTCTGTTTGGAAACAGCTTGACCGTTTAAAGGGTATTTTTCTAGCTTTTAAAATGGCCAGTCTATCTGTGACTATGTTAAATCTGTGCATCAGCCACTGGAGAAATCTGAAATCCTTCCCCAGCCTTCAGTACTGCCCTTAATCCAAATGGTTTTGCTTCAGACAAAGCCTGTGGCCTCATCTCTGCTCCTGTAGATCAAGATCCTGGGTAAGGCTTTGTTTTGCGTGGTTGTTAGTTGCCCCATACGCAAGCAGACAGACAGGTATTTGATGGCACTAGGAAATCTCACAGCAGTGGTGGAGTCTGTAAAAATGATGGTGATATTTTAAAGGCATCAAAGGCTGTGTGCAGTATTCAATAAAAGGGTCAATGTGCAGATTTGAAAGAAAGATTTCTTCAGCTAAAGCCTGAAGGAGCTTTTACTTCATCACTTACAGCTGCATTACCTCACTCACCACAACTTGGCCTTTAAAGCCCTTATGACACTACTCACTTAAAAATGAATTAGGCTGGGTCCTCTCTCCCTGTTTCCAAAGCAGCAGAGGCGCATTTCTTTCCAGCTGCTTTGGATCCCCTGAAAAATTGTCTGTGTTTTTGCCTTACTCACTTACATGAGAGCACTCCTCACTCCTGCAAACAGCCTTGCTGATTGTGGGAAGGGGAAGAGGTCATGTGGAGGAAAGTGGGTGAGACAGGGGTCTCTAGCTGGACACTGAGGACCCTTCCTTATAAATCAAGACCAACAGGGCTTATTTGAGTAATCTCACTGAATATGAGATAATCTTCCTAATGAACCACCCTGAATTCTTCCCACCATCTCCCAAACTCAGATCTTCCAGCAGTCTCCTCTGGTGGAGCAGCAGCTCCCTGTGAGATGCTCTCTGCTAGCTCAGGGCAGCTGCACGGCTGAGCCATGTGTGCTTCTGGGGTCTGTGCCCAGCCTTGTTGTGGGTGTGTGTGTGCACGCTCCACACAGCACAGTATCCACGTGCATGGTGTCCAAGGGATGCGGAGAGGCTGCCAGTAGCTGGGCTGAGAGCAGCAAGTCTTCCTTGAAAGGAGGGGCAAGAACTGAAGAATACCAGGAACTGCTCTGTTATTTGAGCTGGGAGAGTAAAGTGAAGATGTAAAACCCATCTCCTACTACTTCCCAAATTGAAACTAATTTATTCTTTGAAAACAATGGGCTTAAGCTCTCCATTGTCTGCATTTTGATTCTGTGCTGAGGAAGTATGATGGGATAAAAATACTGATTTTCTTTATTAGCATGGGTTTATAATCACTTCACACAGAAATACCAGATTGCAGAGAGAAGGCAGAGAGGAAACTGACTCATTGCAAGTTTCAGTCCAGCTCTTTCATTTTTCAGGGAACTTGGAAAAAATGTTTGTATTTCAACAGTCATAGCACAAACTGAGAAAAGGGAAGAGATATTTCTGGTCAGTTAACACTCCTAACTGGGCTCAGAAGTCCTAATGAATTTGTCAGGGATTGTAATAATGCTGTGAGCAAAGTCTGCAGTAATGACTGATACCACAGTCACATCTACAGTCACATGTGTAATATAAATGCAGCACCTTGGTGGCCCTAGCTACTACACAGTCATGAATCAATGTGGTTTTGTTTTATGAATGAATGAAGGTTGAGATATTTCAAATGGTCCTTTGGGGGAACCCAGGGTAAATTACTCTAAACAGGTCCAACATATTAAGGGCTAAGCAATCTGCATCAATGATCAAGCACTTGAAAAAGTTGACCATTCAGCACCACTGCCCACTCTGAAATTGTAGGTTTTGAAATAATATGGTTCTTAAAAGACATCTTGGGGTTATGGACAAGCAATCATAAGCTGTCAGACCAGTGTAGATAATAGCTGTTGCTCATTAGCACTGTCTCATTAAATACCTGAAACTGCTGTGAAGGCTTATTTCCATCCTGGAGGAGGTTAGGAGTGTGCAAGCAATCAGGTGGAGGAGTTAAACTGGCAGGTATCATTGGGACAGAGCTGGTTGGGCCAGCCAGGGTGCAATTCATCTTGGCTTGATGGACATACCTGTGTGGAGAGTCCAGCACAGTCTCAGCTTCTCAGAGCAGCTTGGATAAGCTGTCACTGGTTACAACATGTATCTGAACAGCTCACTTAAGGTCAACCATCCCTTTCATGCAACTCTGTGACCCAAGGCAGTAATTTTTAGGTCATTCAGCCCTTATGTGGAAAGATGGTAAATTGCCTCTTTGGCTGTCCTGAGCTACCCCTGGCTGGACAGACCTTGGTGTGTTTTATTCGGGTTCCTTAGTGTCTGTCTTTCTCTGGGCATGTCCTCTCTTCACATGCAAAACCTCATCCAGATTGAAAATGATGGCTTGTTAGGTTTGTCCCAGAAACCCAGACATGTCCATTGTGCTGGCATGTCCAGGACATATAATGGTAACTTGTAAATAAATCCGGTGTTTTCAGTATTCCTCATTTCATAGTATTGAGGGTTCTCATGAGCAGGCCTTTTTGCTGTGGATTAAATGCATCTGGTGTGGTGGGGGTTGCTCAAATGACAGGTGTTGGAGGGAAAGCAAAGGGGCTGAGGAGGGAGCTGATCCCAGCCCACTGCCCATGGTCACAAGAAATTAGATGCCTGATGCTGCCTGAGCACCCTGGGAATTCAGCAAACTACAGATTGCCTGTGCAAAACACTCAGCAACAGGTCTTTTCAGGAATCTCTGGGTAAAAATATAGTCATTCTTTCCCCTCTTCAGCACAATTGTTTTGCTCCCTTTCTATCACTGAGTGCTGCCACTGATGACAGCTTGCCACTAAAGCTGGAGACACACCTTGGCCAGGCTACTAAGATGCTCCTTGGGATGTGTCCTTTGAAGAGAGGAGATAGATGCATCAAGTTAGTGGGAGCTAGAGATACTTGTGGCTTTTCTCTTGATGCAAATATGAGAGATTTCATCACCTTTATCTTATTGACACCCTCTGAGTGAGCATGGAGGGGAGCATGTTGGCAGACTTGCAGCTGCATCCCAAGCTGTGCAGCCCGTCTATCCTGGGTAACCTCTCCTTTTGATTCTGGTCTACAGCAGAGCCCCCAGATACTCTTGTCCCCCTTTATAGACCAGACATGAAGGTTACCATTCCTCTGGAGTGAGAGGGCTTAGGTAGAATTGAAAGTCTGCACAAAAGGACACCAAAATTAGGATACCTGATACAAAGCCTCAGCAGAATCTGTCTCAATATGCTGTTCATGCAGAGCTACTACTGACTTTAGCTCCTATTGACCCCATCTGAAGTCACAGGAATCAATGTGGGAAAAAATTGGAAGCAGTATAAGAATTTGTAGGTCAGGATTTAGCCAGTCAGAGGGTGTTTCTGGGACAGTCTCTGCTTCAGTTCCTGGACATCTGTGAAATGAGTTCACACGCGATGTGAACAATGTTTTCAGCAGCAGCAACTGCAACAAGGAGACACCCACTTATTTTAAACAGGCTGCAGCCCGTGTTGTTCTCCTCAGAGCAAACCAAAGCAATGCCAGCTGCCTCGCAGACCGGCCAGCCTGTCTGAGCCCTCCTCCTACTCTCCAGGGGAAAGCCAATTTCCTAATGTACACAGTGTTTAGTTGACTAGGAGTGTTTGTGTAGCTGAAATGCCTTGTATGTGTCATCTATTTCTGCCCTGGTCTCGTGGAGTACTGAACTTCAAGACTCACTCCTTCTGGCCTTAGATATTTTTTATGAGATAGCTGAAGAAAAATAGCAAATAATTTCTATATATCAAATGTCAAATCCCCATACTAGTAATAACACAACTAAAATTAAAAACTAGTTCATTCTGCAATCCAAGACACATATTTTACATGAATTGCTAAAGCCTTCTGTGAGTGAAGAAACTATTAGGTTTCTTCCCAGACTTCTACTTGACTTTTTTCTTCTTTTTATAACAAGTGTCTGGAATTCAACTCCTCTCTCCTTCCCTCATATGGCGGTGGGAAATATTTAACCAGGTTGCTTCAACCATGCAGCTGATGCAGGAAACCCTATGCCAGGGCTCAACAGGAATCTGCTGCACACCCACAAACATTGTCTTACTCTGCAGTGCCCCATATCTTATTCAAAGGAGCCAGCCCAGTGTGCCAATAAAACAAACAGAGCTGATACAGAAGAAAGGATTGTTTGCGGGCACAGCCTTAACCAGCTCTCTGTTTTGTTCAGCAACACTCCTTGCTGCCTGATACAAAACAACCTTTAACAGAAATATCAATGTGGTCTCCAAAGTCAAATTTAAGTGCATTCAAGAGAATATGCATTTAGAGTCATTATAACCACGAGTTTTATTGTCTTCTCTAGTGTACTCCTTAACCCATTTTTGTTCTTTTTTTGACTTGTAGGTCTGTGATTCAGATACAATGCTTGATCCAGCCTCATCAGTGGAGATGGTAAAAGTTTTAGAAGAAGATCCAATGGTTGGAGGAGTTGGAGGTGATGTGCAGGTGAATACAATTTTCAGATTAACAGAGGCATTTCAGAAGCTATTTCCCTATTGCAACAGATTTCCCTGCCTGGAATAGTGTTGAATATACTATATATGTATTTGTGTGTATATAGTATATGTATACATATAATATGTGATACCATTATGGAGGTTTCTATCATACCTTAACCTTACTGTCCATTGAAATGAAACTCTTATTCTTGGATGTGTGCATTGTATAGGTTTAACACCCATAGCAAGCAAACAAATACTATTCTGCCCCATATATGTAAAAAGTGGGGCACTGACATTGTCAGGACTGTTGTGGCATCTTTGAATCTCTGGGTGTAACTGCTTGTCCAAGGTACCAAAAATGGCATAGGGGAACAGGGAATTGAGAACAGGTCTCCTAAAGCCATGTCCAGCACCTCAAGTACTTCTGTTACGTTACTTCTGGCAGCCAAGATTGTTAGCTATAAAAGCCATTTTGAAATGCTGTGCATTATGCATTCTGTGTGTGGCTGGGTTTCCCCTGCATCTCTGTCAGGCAGGGCAATGGAAAACTCCCAAGTGAGACCAGTTCCATGTCTGTCAGGATTTCCAGCACTGCCAAGTTTGGCTGACAACTACAGCAAAAGGCTGTTGGTTCCTTTTGACACAACTACTTCTGCTACACTTTATAAAGAAAAATGTGTATGAATATTTCAGTTGGCCTTAGGATCAGTCCCCTGTACTCAGCTGGGCTTTTTATCTGAGATGAAGGAGAAAGGGCCATCTATATGGGCACTTACTAATGAACACCCCAGTAGTCAAAAGTATTTAAGACATGTGGCTCTTAACTCCAGAAATTAGGATCCCCACAGAAACCTGAATAACTTTGGAGCTCTAGACTGACCACAAACCAGGCATCACACTCACCATACACATGTGAGATGCCAGGCACGTGTGAGTACAAGTGGAGGGAGGCAGTACAGGTTCAGCTGTGACAGTAAAGGTTCATAAGCATCTGCAGATAGAGGTGGGAAGGACATGTGTCCTCTGGAAGGAAAGGTGATAGAATGAAGGCTCTAGACTTTTTTTCCCACAATTCATTTTCCAGCATACACCAAATACATTTGAGCCAGGCTTGAGCCTATCTCCGAGCCCTACTGCTTCTAAAATGTTCTGGAATTAAATTGAAACAGAGACAAGATTGGCCCATGGCCTTCAAACCTGACAGAAATTAGGGCCATCAGAGCAAAAGACTACTCTTCTTTATTTGCAGGGCAATGCTTTCTAGTTGTAGAAGGCCACAGGTCCCCTTAAAAATCCCCACTCTGAGAAGATGTACATTCAAAGCTGGCATGGCCACTCTGTCACACACTTCCTTGCCGCATCCTCTGACACAAGGTGTGTGCTGAGGACCCAGATGTGAAGCCACAGACTTGCACGTGTGCAGGCACTCATACCTCCACTGAGTTTTCAGACTCCTAGACTATGTCTATGTTATATTTTAAGTGTAGGTCTGAGCTTCAGGTGAGCTTTGGGATGTTAAGACGAGAAAGACTGAGACTTTTATATAGGCCAAAGAAAGATTCAGCTGGAGTATCATCAAATGTCTTGGGACAAAGTAACAGGGCTGGTACTACAGAGACAGAACAGGTTGTTCCTCAGAGGGCCTGATGTTGGATATGGGGACACAGTTCAGTGTCAAATCTCTGGGGCCTTAAGATATCAAAAATGTAGGTCAAAGACCATGTCCTCAGCTTTTCACATGCTCCTGCACAACTTTAGGAAGGTTAGAAGAAATCCTGTGAGTCCCAAAGATGTGTGCAGGGAGAAGAGCAGCAGGAGACCATGTCTGGGACTCCACCAACTCTTCCCAGGAAAGTCTGAGTCCAACAGGTCTTTAAGTGGGGACAAAGGGGAAGGAAGAATGAGGCAGAAAAGAAGGAAGTTTCTTGTTGGAAAAAGGAAAGGTTGTGAGGGAAAAGAGAACATCTCGGTGGAACATACTTTTGAAGGCTTCATCTCACCCTTCCTGTCAATGTCCTGGCTGAGCTGTTTGCTTAACTCCTGGATTTGCCATGAGCTGGACACAGGAGTGAGGTTCCCACCACATTTAGTTCAATGGTGCTCTAGTCTCTACGAATTCCTTATCTAACCAATGTGAATATTTTCTGTCTCAAGAGCTCATCTAAAATGAAAATTTTTTTATTTTACAGATTTTGAACAAATACGATTCCTGGATCTCCTTTCTGAGCAGCGTCAGATACTGGATGGCATTTAACATAGAAAGAGCCTGTCAGTCCTACTTTGGCTGTGTACAGTGTATCAGTGGACCTCTGGGAATGTACAGAAACTCTTTACTCCATGAATTTGTGGAAGATTGGTACAATCAAGAGTTTATGGGCTCCCAGTGCAGCTTTGGAGATGACAGGCATCTAACTAACAGAGTGCTAAGCCTGGGCTATGCAACAAAATACACCGCTAGATCCAAGTGCCTTACTGAAACACCCATAGAGTATCTCAGGTGGCTGAATCAGCAGACCCGCTGGAGTAAATCATACTTTAGAGAGTGGCTTTATAATGCAATGTGGTTCCACAAGCACCATTTGTGGATGACCTATGAAGCTGTAATCACTGGATTCTTTCCTTTCTTCCTTATCGCCACAGTCATTCAGCTCTTCTACAGGGGAAAAATCTGGAACATCCTCCTCTTCCTGTTGACAGTTCAGTTAGTTGGCCTGATAAAGTCGTCCTTTGCCAGCTTCCTTAGGGGCAACATTGTCATGGTTTTCATGTCACTCTACTCAGTGTTGTACATGTCAAGTTTACTGCCAGCAAAGATGTTTGCAATTGCCACGATAAACAAAGCAGGGTGGGGCACGTCAGGAAGGAAAACCATTGTAGTTAATTTTATAGGACTCATTCCAGTCTCCATTTGGTTTACAATCCTCCTAGGTGGCGTAATTTTCACTATTTACAAGGAATCAAAAAAGCCATTTTCTGAGGCAAAACAGACAGTTCTCATCATTGGCACAATACTCTATGCGTGTTACTGGGTTCTGCTTTTGACTTTGTACATGGTTCTTATCAACAAATGTGGCAGGCGGAAGAAAGAGCAACAACACTACGACATGGTGCTAGACGTATGATGTTTCAGTGGGAAGTTACCCAGAGTTGTAAAGCAACCCAACGACCTTGTAGTATCTGTGGC
Organism: Calyptomena viridis; assembly: GCA_013390005.1. NCBI lineage: Eukaryota > Metazoa > Chordata > Aves > Passeriformes > Eurylaimidae > Calyptomena > Calyptomena viridis. The sequence goes on along the minus strand of WEIV01029530.1, from coordinate 106,128 downwards.
ATCAGACATATGTTGCCAAGGGAAATGGATCACTGCTGCTGGGAATAGGACACTTATATTCCTCTGGGTTCATTTTCATCCTGCCAAAGTAAGAAAAAAAAATAAAAAATGATTTTTTTTTTTTCCAAGGGGGGGGGAAAACGCAAACCACACAGTTTCAACCTGTTCGCAAGAAAACGGGAGAACTTCTATGTTTATGCACTTTTTTATTGTGCATACACCTGACAGTGTTACGTTCTATATACCTCACTGGTCATGCTTATGTGTGTGGACAGAAAGGAAAGGAGTTTGGAGAATTGAGAAAAGGACCTTACAACCCCTTGCAACCTAATTTATGAACTTCTCTTTTTTTTATAGTTCTTTTTATAGGAAGGGTCTTTTCTTTTAGGCTGCCAAATGTAATGCCAAAGGTAAATTTTAAGAGGCCATTGGCTGAGTTGTATTTTTATATTATTGTATTATTTGTGTGTGTATTTTTAAGCCAACTTTTTTTTTAAATCACATATTTTATATTTTACTATCTGCCAAAAAAAGCTGCCTCCCCAACATTTTGTTCTTTAGCCTTTTTAAATATATTTAGGGACAAAAAAAATCATGTGTTCTCCCCCCAGATTTCTGTTAAAATAATATTGTACACAACAGAAAGAATAAAAAGTCTCTCTGCATTTTTGCAACTAATAAATGGTTATTTCTGTGAAAAAGCATTTAAATATGTTCTTTTAAGACATGTATTAGGAAAGGCCCAAAATTGTCAGGTTTTGTATACAAGCATATTTGTGCATAATAAAAAGGCCAAAGGGGTAGATATGTGCAATTTGGGGTTTTTGTTTGGATAACATTGTAAAAGGGAAATCTGCTTTTCTGCTGAGAGCTTAATATCCCTGGCATGCACAATAAACCATAAGGCAAGGCAGGCCTTCATGCCACTGGAAAAGACATTGCTATAGGAAGACTCCCACTGATTTTATATGGGACCTGAGGAGTCAAAAACTTTTGATCTGGAAAAATATTGGGCACCCAAAACTGCTGTTGACTTCACTGATGGTCGTGGCTGTTAATAATCTGCTAGTACCAAGCAGACGGTTCAGATTTTTTATTAAAAAAAAAAAAGAAGAGGAAGACAAACTTATTAACACTTTCAAAATGTGTGTGTTGTACTATAAAATTTCTGCAGTGCCCTTCATATAGCTTACAGAAAATATAAACATCAGCTTCTCTGACATCCAGTGTAACACAAACCCCAGTACTGAGCCCAATAATTTGTGTTGACTAGATCATATCTACCAGAAAAGAAGCCAATTTTTTTATCTGAAAACATCAAGGCTTAGCATATTCATCACTTCCTTGGTGCCTAATAATCAGTCTTGGACATTTATTTTGGACCATGATTTTGAGAAATAATATTCAGGACTAAATTCTGAAGTCCTTCACCAGCCAAAGGAATGTGGCATTGAGCCTTAATATACTCTATAAAGAGCAACAGAAAACCAGCTGCCCTTTTTAGATTCTGGTATTAAAAGCACTGTGGTAAAGCAGAAATCAGCATATGATGCTTAAAGAACTTAGAAGCATTTTTGGCTTCTCTTTTTTATGCAGACATGAATAGATTCTGCTGTAGAATGAACTGCACACACACTACCTTATTTGTCTGATTATTTTGTGGTACATGATTGCTTGAAAGTAATACTAATTATATGGTAGTGATTGGAGAATTGATTCATGTTGATTACAAAATAGAACAGTATTAAAAAAAGCAAGAGAAATGGTAAAAATAATAAAAAAACTTGACTATGCCTTTTAACTATTTATGAAGTTAAAGCTTGGGTTAACATTCAAATGTCAAATAAATCTTCTCATTCTATAAAAAGATTGAATTAATTGCCTGTATTTATTCTAGCAATTATTCAATGTACTTCCAGTATAGGTTGTATAGTATAATTGTTACTTTCATAAATAAAATATTTTTGATAAGATTATGACTAATTCATGGTATTTCTCATCAGCACTTGTGCTTTGAAGCCACAAATCTACACAGTTTAAAGGCTGTTGTTATGTCACCAGCCTGATTTTCAAGTGGGAATTTGCCTTTGTGTCAAGCCATCAAGCACCTGTGGAGTGTGTGCCTGAGGAGGCTGAGGCTGGTCCTGCTCTGAGAGGCAGCACAGTACATGGGAGTCTCTGCCAGCAGATGCCAGATCAATTCAGTCAAAACATTTCCTTCTCTTTTTCCTCAGCTTCCTGATTTGTAAAACAGGAATAGCAATCCAACTTCCTTTTGGGAAGCACTTTGAAGCCTATGACCAAAGTAGTTTACATGACAGCTGATGTTTTCCAGCCCTCCTGCTCACTGGAATTTACTACCCTCCGTAGCTGGGGAAGCAGAGGAGGACATGTATGTGGCCTTCTGCTCCTCATTGCTGCAGTTTGTCAAGCTCCCTTTGCCCTGACACAGCTGAAGTCCATGTGTATGTTTTCTGTCCCTGAGGGTTATGGCAGCAGCCACTGCCACAGAGATACAGGGGGCAAAGTGATATCTCACACATCTCTCAGACCATGACAGGCTCATCACAGGTCAATTACTTAGGAGACAGCTTCTCAGCCCTCCGTGCTTGTTACCCTATGCCTGCATCCTGTGCCCAGTGTTGACTTCCCCAGTACGGGGACATCACTGATAAATTTGGGCAAGTTCAGTCCAGGGGCAGCATGATGGTTTGGGCTGGAGTGGAGGGTTTGAGAGAGCTGGGATGGTTAGGCTGGAGAAGGGAGGGCTTTGGCAGGAGGACCCCAAGATCACCTCCCATACCTGTAGGGAGATTTTCAAGAAGATGGTTCCTGACTCTTCACAGTGCTGCTTGGCATGAAGATGAATGACCACAAGTTTAAGTTGGAAAGGCTGATGTTCGAGGTTCTGCCTGGGTATGAATAGACACTTCTTCCCCTTGAAAACAGTCAGACATCTAAGCAGATTACCTGGACAGTGCAGCCTCCATTCTGGGAGTGTTTCAAGACTAGACTAAACTCCTGAGGTGCCTGGTCTGACCTCAGACCTGCCCCTACTTTAAGCAAGAGATTGGGCTACAGTCCTACACTAATCTCCTGTTATCCTTTCTGAAGCAGGTGGTGACAGCTCCTACCCACATGGAAGCTCATTCCCATCTCTGTTCCCCACATTGACCCCAGACACAAATATCTTAGCAGCAGCTGGTACTGAGTACTCAAAAATCAGAGCCCTTCCTGTGACCGTGTAACTCTCCTCACTGTTTTCAGCTGTTTAAAAAAGGGTTTCAGCAGAAAAGTAGATTAGAAAACAGTTCTTAGTGAAAATGTTCTCAGACAAATTAAAATTTTCAGTTTCCTGCTTTTCATTAAATATATTTGTAAGATCTCTGTCAAAAGAAGAAAACATGTTAAAAGAAAAATTCGCACTTCATTTTGGACTTTTCTAAAAACAGATTTTTTCAACCACCTCTGATAGACAGATGGTGTTGGAAAAACTCCCATAAACTATGAATTCTACATACAAGAATATTTAAAAAAATGCAATGAATTGTCAATATCTCAAGTTATAAACCATTTCCATAGTAGAGTAATTTGAGTTTGAGAGCATCTGTTTGCAGAGACCAGGTGTGACACAAAACCTATGATAATCAGAGATGCAGCAGGGAGAAGAACCCCTCCTGTTCACAAACTTTGTTTTGGCCAAGAATCAGGTTTCTTTCAATGGGAAATGCATGAATATGTAGCAGGACTTTTCTAGGAGGCAGAAAAATTCCTGTCAGACATATAGTGCCAAATATGTCTTGATGCACAAGCTGTTGTGAATCTGTCTGTTAAAAAATTTGGTCTGAATTTTGTTCTTAGCAAGAGATATGATGGTAAAGAGGAGATAAAAACACTGAAAGTTGTTGATGAGGTTTGGTATTACTGAGGCTTTTTTGCAAATGCCACTTTTGTTTGGAGTTAAAACAATTATCTTAAATATAGTACAAATTTTTCCTGAAATTTTATATGGCCTAGGTTTGCTGCTTAAGTTTTGTATCGGATGGATGGATGGATGGATGGATGGATGGATGGATGGATGGATGGATGGATGGATGGATGCCACAAACTGTTGCTGCTTCTTCCAGCTATGAAAGAAATATATTATACTTTATATAATCAAGTATTCTGTCTCTGCCAAATAAATCCAGTAACACTAAGATTTCTGTAAGTTACCATGACTGCATACAGAAAAATAACCTTGTAGTTACATTTACACTAAACAAATGAGAGACCCAGGCCATATTTCTGAGCTTTGGTACGTGATAATACTCTGTACCATTCAAGTGTAAATATAGGCCATGCCATGTTTTTTGCCATAGGCCAGAGAGTACAACCCCAGAAAATGCTGGACCCAGGATGGATTGATACATGGAACAGGAACCAACCTCCAAGAGCTTAGGTGTGATCTCTGACATCAGCTGTTCTCAAGATCAAAAATAGTCCCTGTTTTGGTCTTTTTTACTAGATTAGATATAAGCTACTAATATCCCATTGAGGAGGACAATGCAGGTCATCTCACCTGCATCTCATCTCAATGAACGTCATGTGAGATCTTACTCTCAAGAGGTCCATAGATGTCATTAGTTCTGCAGCTCTTGAAAACTCCTTTGGTTTTTTCCTTTTAATTAAGAAACTCCACACATTTTCTAATTCCTTTAGTTATGGGCATGAAGCAAGAAAAAATACTATCCAAGGTCTAGGACCCATAACATTAATACTTCCATTGCTTCTTTTACTGCATCCCTGATGGGCTGACTTTCTCCTGGTACTTCAATTTGCTTCAGGATGGATACATCCCATAGAAATGAAATGATTATGACAGAACGTTTTTTTGGCTTCTTCTCGCAAGTATCAGTGAGAATAGAAATCATTAAAAGCTTGTTCATGATCAGTGCTGCTTTATATAACCCAAGAGAGTGAAGTCTGGAATTTAACATTATCAGGCACATTATTAGAGAACCCACAGAAAGAGCATGTGCAAGAGTGACATCTAGAAAGTGAATCACAGGAAATTAGATTTTGAAAGTTCTTCCGCCCATATAATTATTTATTTAATAGTCTTTAGGAGTGAAATCAGCACTTTTTTATGCCTTGATCCTACAGCACTTTGGGGACACATAGAACATTATAGCCGTGAAGAACTGGGATGAATGTGGCTAAAAATACATTAAGTGGGCAGCTTGCTCCAAATTAATTACAAGATTGTGGCCTATATCTGCTCTCCAAAATTACTCTTAAGTTTTCCATACTGATTCTTCTTAATGAATGTAGCTTATAGGCTGGACTCATCCAGCCGAGTTGATGCTGCAGATCACCAGTGATTTCTGTCTGCCCTCATTCTTCATTGCCTTCCACAAAATTTGAACAGCATCTTGTCAGCAAGAGTTGGTTCTGGCCTGGATTCTGCCAGCATCTGTGAGATGTATTAGAAAATATCTCAGTATCAAAAGAGAAAGTCTGTGAAGATCTGAGAAGAAGGTTCCTCCAAAAAAAAAAAGAGGAACCATTTGATAACAGATATTAAAAAGCAACATTGCACAGTACACAAAATGGTTATTTTGTGCTTGTACCATAGAGCAACCGACCTTGTTGTTTATAAGTGCCTGTTACTGCTCACTGGCTATGGAGGGAGTCTCAGTGATCAGCTCAGATCACTGGCTCATAGTTTAATTCAGTTCAAAGGGAACTCATGAGATCATCTAATCCAACCTTTTACTCAAAGCAGGGACAGATATGAAATAATAATAACCTAAGAAAAGACTTGATCATACTGTTAGCTCAACATTTCCCTAAATGCTGATTTTTGTAGATGCTCAGATTTTGTGAGAGGACTCCTACCCCAGCTGTCTCCAGGCAAGGAACACCAGCTTGCTCCAAAGGGTGAGCCAAGCACCCCATGTATACAGATCACACTTTGGCAGTGATGGATCAACACTCTGGTATGGAGCAAAAATCCTAGTTGGAGCCATGCCATTTCTCCCAGCCATCAATTCAATGTCTTCACATATCACTTCTTTCCTCAGTTCCCCACCACACATGGGTTCATATAGAGTTATCTACATCTATCTATATTTCTTCCTAGGTCCTAGGATTGTAATAATCCCTTTATATAGTGAGACAAAATCCTACTGTATAGGACAATTTCATGTGTTGAACCTGCATGCAGCAGCATGGCTGCAGACAGAGATTCTTCTTCCTTGCTCTTTTTACAAAGAGTTCTAAATATACCATATATACTTGATCTTGGGTTATTTGGGGTTTTTTTGGTGGGGTGAGTGTTTTTGGGCGGCAAAGGGCGGGGCTGAGTTTTTTGTTTGGTTTTGGATTTGGTTTTGTTTTGGTTTTTTTTAAATGACCACCAAGGACACTTGCTGGCAACTCTTCCTGGAGACAGAAAGAGGAGGGGAAGTGGATGGTTAATGCTGTGACCTACCATCTGGCTGAACATGTCATGTAAGGAGATTAAATATTCAGGTGCAAAGTCTGTGGTGCTTGATTCCAGTAAAGAGAAAATTCAAACAAAACTACCTTAAAGGGGTATCCATGTAACTCTGGACATGGATATGCCAAAGAAGTTTAATGTAAACCAAGTATGATACTGAAATTTAATCACAGTTGTTTTTTAAAAATTATCAATTTGATTCACTCTGGAGTTCTCTTTGGACACATTTATGCACTGAAATCTCTCTCAAAGATAAAAACTAAACATATACAAGACAGGTTTACATTAATGTAAAAACATATACACTCTGAAAGCCTTGTCTACACAGGAAAATCTGATGTAACCAAAATTTTTGTGATTTTACTTATTGTATTATAAGTGTTATTATTGTTGGTTTGCTTTGATTTATGTCTCATATGAAATTATACCTACAATTGTAAAATTGAAATTTCTGTTTACTAGCTTGCACAAAGAAAACTGCACTTAAATTGTGGCTATAAATTGATTTAATCAAACTGGCAGAGAAACACGATACTTTTATGTCAATCTATGCCAGATATATTTTGGTTCAATCTCACATGATTTACCTTAAGATAGACCATGATGTGAATGCACAGCACTTCTTTTCCAAAAGGACTGCCCTGGGCAAATCCTTGTTCTGCAGTTAAGTGTGAGGTAGCTTTAGCCTGTAGCATCACAGTCATTAGTTGTATTGCATTTGCCACAGGGCAAGAGAGGAAATATGGGCAGATAATGGATAATCATTAAGGCAGTGCAAACTCAAGCCTTAGGCTGTTCAAAGCTTTTAAATGTGTATGTACCTTCAACTGGTCAGGACTGCCTTCTAGGTAAACCCGGAGCATGTGCACACAAAGACACTCAGGACATGTGAAGTGAATTACCAAAATTTCAACCTGGTTATTTACACTGTGGGAAGCTTCCATTAAGAATGTGTTTTCCTCCCTTCCATTTTTTTTAGGTAAGACTTTAATACAGTTTACCTCTTGCACAATAGAAATCTGACTAAGATGTGTTCACACGACCACAAGTGTACTGTACAGAGTAGCCCTGCAGGCACTGGAAGATCCTGAGCACATACCACCTACTGCAGAGCAAATTAAGGTGAGTTACAGGTGTGCCTCTGGAAATGCACTGTCTCTGCACAGGACTTTGCACAGGCCAGAACCAAAACACCTGCCTCATGTTGCCAGCACTCACTTTTCTGAAGCTGTCCTTAGCTGAACAAGAAGCAGCCTGTTGGCTGAATGATGGCATATGACTCTCTGAAGCAACTCCAGTGCATGACAGATGCATAGGTTGCATATATGATGTACCCAAGTCGTAAAACAGAACATGCTGTACATGCAGCAAACCCATATTATCCAAGAATCACAGGAGACAGGTGTGCAAGTGAGACATCTGGTCCTGGCAGCAAAGGAGGGAGAAGAGGGGTTTCATCACCATAAGAGGCATAAATAAGCTGTAAATAAGCTATCTCACTGCACAACACCTCCCTTTGTGGCCAGATGAGCGTTACTGTGGCTGCTCTGCCTGGAGGCATTGGCATATCAGTGTGTTACCCCGGGGGAAAAAAAGAGCGCAAACTTATAGTGCCTTATGCTGGGTGCAGTTGCCACAGTGCCTGGTCTTCCCTCTTGGCACACTGGAAGCAGTTTATTCTTTTCTGACAGATTGGCTGCTTTACACATACTTCAACACGACAGCATGCTCACAGGCAGCTGCCAGATCCATTAATTTCAATTTTAATAATTATTAGTCCTTAATTCTAGTAATTAATTATTTGATGGTCATTTGGCTTAACATAGTTCTAAAACACATGCTGTAGTCAGCTGGATTCATTCCATGTAGAATGAGTCACCCTCATGGCCCCAGCAGAGTGTGCTCCCCAGGCATCCTGACAGGTCTCACATGAGTATCTATACCTGTTGGGGAGCCCGTGTTGCCCACAGCTGCCAGCTCAGCTCCTCGCTTTGTCACTGCTCTGATTGCTACTTATGTTCTTAATTAAATTAAAGGAGTGTAAGGTTCTGGCCAAATTAATCATGGCTGAGAATCAACATTCATATTCCTCTTTCAGCTTTGAAGTCTGTCTAATCTTTCCTGTTATCACTATAATATCTGAGATGTGATGAGGACTCTGTAAATACAGATTAGACAGATTGCAAAGTTAATGGGGACATATGGGTGTTGTTTCTCAGCCATTATTCTCTCTGTAATTGTGGTGGAAAGAATCTGTCAGCAGAAATGCACTCCTCAGTAATACATTGCTGCAGCACGTTGGTAAATGTTGCAGAGAGTGCTGGTTTGACAGTGTGTTCTGCACACACAATTGATCACTCCATATCCTTTGTTTGGGATTTTTTTTAAACATCTAAGCAGTGAAGGAGTCACTAGGAAATATATCTGGCATTGACTTCAGCTTGCCAAGAACTGTGTGAAGTTTTCTGATCAATCCGATGTTGAAATAAAACAAAAAGCTTATTATCTTTGCGGTTTTCTGCCTGTGACTTTTGGGTGATACACTATGAACTAATAAGCAAAGCCCTGGGAAACTCAATATAATGAACAGGACACCTGCATCCTTTTGTTTTCCAGTCGCTTCCTCAAATCTAATTTGTTACTTCTGCTTAAATCAACACAGGCAGACAAGTATAAAACTAAAGTCTTAACCATCACAGCAATTACATGTTATGTTTCATAAGATTACGCAGGAAGCATTCCATAAATTCCAGTAGTTAACACTTGTTTTAATTGAATTGCTCCTGGAGTTTGAATGGAACTGGTATTCCTCTGCTCTGAAGGTTGCTTTTTCCAAAACACGGCTGCATAACAACAAACAGATGTTTCCCAAGGGAGACAAGGCTATGTTTCTAGTGATGGTAAAATACTTTCTCTGTTTTGTATATTTATCAAGTACTTCCACATCTAAAATATTTGGAAAAAACCTTACTTTTGGTTCAGCTACATTGAATCCATTGGCATTAACAGAAATTTAAAAGATCTTGCAGTTTTCTGGAGTTTAATGCATATTAAAGAATTTAATCTTGATTTATCTTCTTGTCCAGAGGCAGAACAAGTCATCAGGATGCAGAGACATATGTTTTTCAAAGAAAAGCAAAAAATAGATAATGGATCATTCCTTAGATCCATTTAGACTGCAAAGCATACCATGGATATAGGAGTATATCCTAGTAGAGAGGCTTTTACCTGGTTGTATGAGGTAAACTGCTAAAATAACTCTCCCAGGACAATAATTTGCTTTAGAAGACTCATATGTAGACTAATGATAAATACTTCATTTTGGTTTAGAAATAGCTGAGGAATGCAAGATGCTCCCCCATTTATACCTGGTGCTGTAGCATATTTTATGCTTTGTATCCTTACCTGCTTCAGCAACAGCTCAACCAGGCTAATGCAAACCATGCTCATCAATGCTAACTTCAGAGAAATATTTGAATAATGATATTCAGACAAATATCACTCTCAGTCCCTTCTATGACCCCAGTTGTGGAGGCAACAACAGCAGCCAACAGGCAGGGTTATTTACTTCTTCGAGAGTTACAGCTACATCAGAAGACACTGTCTGTCTTTGCTGTGATACATGTAGACTGCAATCCAGCTGGCATCATCCTGTGCTGCTGTTGCCAAACTTCTGAGAGGGAGGGGCTGCATATTTTAAAGCCTTGTCTGCACATGTCAGTTTATTTAGTATATGTTAAGTCATTTATTTTAATCAAATAGATCAATGAAAGTCTTGAGAGTTTACTCAGGCACACCTGTTTTGTTTTTTTTCTTTTAAGCCTAAGTTCTTTGGAATCAAAGCCAAAAAAGTAATTCTTACACCAAAGTAAGTCTGTTCAAGAGTAGAAGAGGCCTCCCCCATGGATTGTCCTATATTAGTATTATGTTCATACAAACAGTAAAATTCAGACAAGCCACAACTTATTGCAAATAGGAACACACCAACACTAAAATGCTAGAAGAAGCAGTCTTACATTACTTACACAGGAGCAGAATACTCTAGAAAAGTAGGTTCCAACCCATAATGCTGAGAACCCTCAAAAACCGGTTGTTTTCAGAGAAAATAAGTCAAAAGATGAGACCAGCAGACAGAGCTGAGCTTGTAGCTTCTGTAGTTTTGCTCGTAACTTCCACCCATGAGCTAACTGCAGATTGAAAAGAACTGAAGAGGGGTTTTTTCTCATCTCTAATGGTTATGCCACTGTTGACTTCCTTCTTGTTAAATTCCACCCTAATTATGTTTTAGTATTTAGAAGAAAGGTAAGAAATTCTCCATTTAAGAAATTTAAGAAATTTCTTAAGAATTTAAGAAATTCTCCCATTTAACATAACTCTGGTAAAAATAGAACTCCTCAGAAATTGTTTTCCTTTTAAAGATCTGAGTATGATTGTTAATTCTACCAACAGAGATACTGTGCATATAAATGCTCAGTGAAATCAGACTTCTTCCAAAGGAATTCTAAGATATTAAGAACATTTTATATAACTGTGTGAAATGTTTCAAAGATGAGTCAGCAAGCATCATCCATGCTGAAGAAAGGCCAGTTAGATATGTGAGCTTATGCTAAAATTACCATGTCCTACAGTTTGAATAAAATTTCAACCACCATTTGACTGGCCATCAAATGCCACAAATACAAAATGGATTCCAGGCAGACCTGATTGTGTTCCTGCTGAGACATCCACTTTGAAATGCAACCTCTTCTTTCTACCAGCTGTCATATAATTGTCGAATATATATTTTCACCCACCATATAACATATAATGGTTCCTTTGGATTGTAGGGCCTCAGTTCACTCAAGACATTGTCCTGTGAAATGTCTTGAAAGTCACATCAAAATGAGAAATAGCATGTCTACAGCTTCCCTCTCTTCTGCTCTCACATAACAGTAGGCTGTTAAATAGTTTGACAGTATTTGTTTTCAGAAAGACACATTAGCTAATTTTATCGCTTACTGTTTTCTGTCTTCCTTTCTTTTCTCCTGCCTTCTTTTTCATGATGTTAACCTCCAATTCACTGGAGGATCCCATGTTCCATAGAGTCCCCGTTGATCCACAAATGTTTTTTTAAGTCAATGAATGCTTAAGGCCATGCCAACTTGCCTACCTGGCTTTTTCAGCAGTCTTTCATTTTAGGCCAGACTGTAGATACTGGATAGGAGTCCACTGCAGGCACATGGGCTGAAGTACCTCCATTCCTATCATTTGTGCCCTCTGCTCCTTCCCCTGAGCTATAACTAGTTCCCAAGCTATAGTCCAGAGCCACCTTCCATATTCAGGCAAACACATGTACCACAACCATGTCAAAAAAATATGGAGGTGAGTAATGAGTTTGAGGATTTCTCCATCTGTTCTCTCAAACCCCAACCAAACTTGACCTTTCCTTCTATATTTATAGTGGCAATTGAATCTTTAATGTCACCTCTTCTCCCTGACAAGACTATTTTATTTCAGCTGTTGGAGCTATGAGAGCTGAAAGCACGTAGTTGCTACAACAGTGTTTGGGGTAGTTCAGAGCACTTTACAACCTCTGTCTGAACATACTGTGCAGCAATGAGAAATTGAGGCTGTGCTGTTGTTAAACCTCGAATTAGTTCTATCTATAAACTAGAAAAAAAGACGATTCCCTTCATTTTCTTTCCTAGACCAACACAGGACTTAATGAATTCAAGATGTGGATATCCTAAGTCCACAGGGACACTAAGATAATGGGAGTTACCTAATTGACACATACCACCACCCACACACTTCATAAAATCCAGTCTCTAGTTGACTAGTACTGCATTCAGAAATAGGGTTTTCCCAATGTAACTACATGTAAAACTACTACAAGTTTCTGGTCCAGTGTTATATAGCTATGGGTCTAGTCTTGTGAGGTACTAAGCCTATACATCTAGCAGAGGAGGCAGTGAACTCTGCCTGCATCTACAGGTCTAAATTCAATGTGCATTTTTCCTGAGGGAAGACTATTATTTTTTATTTTACTTGTCTTAATAAAAACTCTTTGAAGTGCTAATTATTCTTCTGCTGCCACTTGTTGGTATATGCAGAATGTACTGCTTTGTGATATTTCTATCTTATCTGTTTACTATTTTCTAGTGAGCAGCTTACTATAAGCAATTAATTCCTTCATTTGCTCTTTTACCTTCTTGTACTAACATTTGAGTTCAGGGTGGAAACTTCCACTTCTCTGCTAGAAGAGATCAGACAGTTTACAGATTTTTTGCCAAAGTATACAGAATTTCTACAGGGGCTTTTTCTACCTACTTGGCTATTTGTAACTTACTTGGTCCTCTTATACTTTTGGTCAAGATATGATCAGTACTTTCAGAAGGGTTGCTTTTTTTTAGATTTGGTGTTGAGACTAGGTTTCATAAAACCCCACAAATTGTGTTAGCTGAGCTACTCACCAGAAAGCAGCATATTTTAGCAACTGTCTTTTATGCACTTCATTAAGTGCAAGAGTAACAACCATCTCAGTGTTCTCCATAATGAAAGGATTCTTTGAGTGTTAAATACTCCTTTGGTTGTTTTTAATCAAGCTTAATATGTGTGAAATTTGTGGGAAGGACAGTCCCATAGACTAACAGCAACAACAGGTACAGCCAGAAATCCTGACTTGCATAACATATCCATAACATACCACCAGTTTTCTTTGCCTTTGACCTACTCAAAAGATCTTGTTGATCAGTTTTGCTCTCGTGGACATTCAGCTGGAGTACTCTGTAGTCTTTCAGGAAGGATATTCACAGGTGGCTTTTTGACATAGGAACTTAAGGGGAAGGTGTAACCTACCACTTGGTTTCCTCATGCAATTTAGCTCACCATGGAACCCTGTCTATGCTTTCACACCTGGCAAACTGGGCAAGACCTTTTTGCAGCTGGACAGTATCCTGGGGGGCTAACTTGTCAGTTAGATAATCAGATTTCAGCAAAAACCTCCCAGCAAAGACATAGAGCAAGTGGGACAGGTTTATAGATTTGTTTCAACTTTACTTAAAACAATAGGCTTAGAGTGTTATTTGCCCTGTTCATTTCAAAGAGTTGTTAACAAGATGCCCAGTGCTGATAAATGCCATCACACTATGTCCTTTTCACAGTATGTTCCAGATCAAAACCCTGGACTCAGCACATGTACCCTTCTTGTGTAGCCTGCTTGCAGAGCAATTATATCCTGGGCACATTTTAGCCACGGCAGAGCCAGGCAAACCCATCTTAAGTTGCCTGTCCCAGGGGAACCTGTTTCAAATTGGCTTCGGAGCACTCAAAAAGCATGTCAAAGGTGAAAAAAAGGAGAGATGGGGAATCTTAGGAAACTCCAGCAAAGAGGAATAGAAGCAGGAGAATTCAGCAGCCTTTTCCAGTGACAGGACCCAGGTGGAGTGTTCACCTCTCAGTGGGCTGCACTCAGCTATGCAGCAGAAAGAGTATTATACAGTAAAATAAGTTATATTTACAGCCCATTCAATGCTACAGCTGGTCTTGTAAAACTGCCTGCAGACATAATGGGCTGACAAATGTGTTCCAAAGATTGTACAACAACATAGCTTAAAATGAATCATGATTCCCATGTAAATCAAATGGAAAATCCATTTTAATGCTCTGAACTGTATTTCCCCCTTTTGTTTTTTTTTTCTTTTTTAATTCTTTCCCATTCCATCTTGACTTTGGACTCTTTTCCTGCTTTGCCAGAGCAGTCTCCCTGACAGAGGGACATCTTCTGTTGTTTACTCACTCAGTAGCAGTGAAACATTTTCATATAACTCCTTTATTGGTGATAGTTTAAAATGAGGGAAGTTGCTGGTAAAAAGTGTTGGTTAGGTTTAAAATACCTAAGTACATGTATGTAGGTACACATATATTTGTATAGAGTTTGTATCTATATTTTAATGTAAGAGGAAGAATAGGTATCACTTTTCCAGCCATAAATCAATGATGCACTGAACATCAACAGCTTTTAAAAATTGAAATGAAGTAAAATCTGCAACTTTCAGTTTTTCTGGCAATGCCCTATCTCATCCATTCCAGTGATCTCTCTGCTCTTTTCCATCTCTGTGTTCTCTCCCCTGACAGTTCCAGACCTGTCCATTCCTTCTCTCACCATACAGATGCTTTAGTAAAACTCATGTTTTTTTCACACACCTGGCAAATTGAGATTTTAAAAACAGAAGGGAAAGAAAATGTTCAGTAAGCTGTTTTCACTCCCACATTCCCTGAATACAAGGAGTGGGAAAGACATATGTTCTTAGTAAAACCACACATCCTTAGAGACAAGGCCTGGACCCCTAGAATAGCTTTTAGCACTCAGCAAGATGGATCTACTCTTCCTTATCTACTCCACTATGAAAGAGAAGTTGAAGTGAATTCCACCATGTCAGTGCAAAAGCAAAGTGAAGCAGCAATGCTCCATTTATTCTTTCCCTCTGATTTCCAACCCATTTGTGCAAAATCTAACCATCAAGCCTCACTGAGCCGGAGCCCTTCTCTTTTGTTCCTCATCTCCAGCTTGAATGATCCCAGATTTTCCCCAGATCTTCAAACACATCCCCTGACACTCCCTAGCCTTCACAGAAAAAGGAAAGCTGGCAACTTCAAGAGCAGCAGCCACTCCTCCCTGCTCAGAGGCCGCTGCACATCTCCGCTTTGATGTGGCTGACCTCCTCTGAACTGGAGAAGACTGTTGCTTCTCAACTCAGATTTCCCTCGAGGCAATGAATTATCCTGACAACTGACTACTGACAACCAACACCTCCCCAAAGGGCTCTGTCCTACTGTGGGAACCGACACTTCAATGGGAAGCTTGGATGTATATCCCAGGCTGGAAGTGGGGCACTTGGTGCTTAATGAATGTTTCTATTTTGCTGAGAAACAACCGCAGGCCAGAGGGTCTGAACTGGAATCTGTAAGTTTGAAAGTGTTTCGATGTGAGGACTCAGCTGGCCTCCTGATAAAACAGAAGCCAATTGTGAAATCTGGAAACATTTCGAAATTTCCCCAATTTCTAGATGTACATTAAGATCATTTCAATGAGTAACTTCAACACAAAGCCTCCATGGGTCATTGGTTTATGACTTCCTTTACTTCCTCTTTTGTGCCATCCTTCCCATGCACACCTCCTCCACTTTCCACTTAAAGGAAATTAGAATTTATTAGATTATTTTTCTTCTTTACCAGGCTCTGTCAGCAAAAATTTTGCAGAAATGACAAGTGTTGAAAACAAACAATAGTCATAGTTATTTTTAAAGTAACTTTTTTCTTGTATCTATATTTTTGTCCTGGAGAATAAGAAATCAAATTACATAAGGATAATTAGAAATATTTAATTACTTTTAAAGCTTTACATCCTAAATCCATTCTTACTCTGCCCCAGCTGCAAGCTTACACATGAGCAACACTGTAATACATTCAAGACTATTCACAACATGCAATTTAGGGCTGGTCTGTTCTATGCCTAGGGTTTCAGGTAAAGAGTCTGTTTTTTTTTGTGTGTATTACATGACAAAACAAGCAACAGAAACCCACTTGGATTATTAAGCCTAGCCCATAATAAGTAAGTCTGTATAGTGCAGATGGCTTGACAGATCAATCAATCCAACCCAGCCATAAACTACTTCCCCTGCAAAGAAAGGAGAATAAAAAGGCATCACCGGTGTCCTGTATTAGTTTGGTTAGAAGCACAAGATGTTCTTCAGAAGTTGAACACCAATACATAAAACCAAAATGCCTCCCTATCTGCCATCATGTCTTGGGGCATGTTCCATCCAGCCCTGGATTTAAAGGTGAGTTTAAACTTGGGTGTGTAAAGTAGAACAAAATATCTGAGAGTAGAAATATTTTGGTGCACCACTAGGAACAGCCTATCTATCAGGTGGGGACTGGGACTAAGTCACCAACCCCAGACATTTTTTCATCAAATAATGCAAAGAAGCATTAAATAGTACACATCGAAAGCTATATCCTGAGTTCATATAAATCAGCCTTATTTGGCAGATTTATGCTGACTTAGACCAATTAAACACATACTGAGTTTTGGATTGCATTCTACGCAATACACACATAAATCCACACATTTTACTATATTTTTAACAATACTCTTTTCCAGCAAACCAAAATGGGCTTGAGCTCTCCTTTTAAAAGAATATGAGTTCTTCTGCAGGTTTCAACTTTGAGAATGTCCCCTTCTTCAGCGTCACTGATGGGCAGCAAGTGATTGCAGCTGATAGTATCTGCTAGCCAGAGGTTATGAATGTGCTAATCTTACTTCCAATATAAACAACAATTGAGGCAACTTTTTGCAATGTAAATGGTTTGTTGGGTGCATTTTATGACACAGCTTGTGTCATCACAAACACTGGTCCTTGTTTGCTTTTCTTTACAATTAAGTCAAAGTATTTGACAGTATTGTTTGACACCAAAATAAATTAAGTTAATTTGTGTATGGTTTAGGTGCAAGTGTGCACGTAGGTATTTGCGCTCAGTGTTTAAAGGAGATGCAGTTTTCAAGAATTCAGAAGACGTGAACCGAATGTAGGGACTTACAGGGTTTTCTCAACACTGAAGAGGATTAAATATACAGAAAAAAACTATGTAGGGCTTATTTTTTTACTCTCCAGTTACTGATACATGCACTAACATCATATTTCCAGGCATTTGTTCCTGTCAAGAAAAGATGAACATTTACCCTTGTTGCTTACTGTTTTCTTGAAAATTGAACTTCACTTTGTTTGGATGAATGTGAGATTATCAAGCTGCCCAAAACAACTCCAAAACCTACAAGTCAGAAAAATTGGATTTGAGTCTTCTGTTTGTTTGTTTATCCATAATAATTTTGAAAGACATTTAAAACTGCTGTTAACTGAAGTGAACTTCACATTTCCAGTCACTGAGCTCAATGGGAGATGAAAGGATCCTCCTGGCTGTTACTTGTCACTTTCCCTTGGTGCTGCCCTGTCCCACCATGGAGATTATTAACTTTTACAAGGGTTGCTCACATCCTCCCTTTGATGGATCATGCTAAGCTTGTACTTAGACTACAGGATTTCCTAGCAAGGCTGTTTTGTTGTTGAGGGGGAGGAAATTTTAATACAAGGTGGTTTTTCATATCAACCACTCCATTCTCCTGACAAAAATTTGCATGGGGAGTGTGCTTCGAGGAGTTTCACACCACACCAACCTGAAGCCTTAATGGAAGGTCATGGGTGACCCAAGCACAGGGTGCAGTGGGAGGTTTTGAACTAGTCCTTCCCTGCTTTTTGTGTCCAACTGCAAGTTACAGGGGGGGTTTGCTCTGGAACTTTCAATGCTGCTCTGTTGCAGCTCCCATTGGGATTCAGGAAACTTGGGGTGACCCTTGGGAAGACTTAAGTGAGAATAGAGAGGAATGGGGCAAAGAGAGGGTAAATAAAGCACCCTTTTGCCTTTCTGAAATCCTTGTCCTCCTTCAAAACGAAATCAAAAAAAAAGAGAGAGAGAAGGTGTAGAGGCAGGCCAGAGGGGAAGAAATTTCCCTACTCTCTCTGCTCTAAACTCCCAGTTGCGGTCAGCCTAGCTCCTGCCCTCTGACCTCTGCACCTACATTTCTCACAGCCTTCTCCCTACCTGGAAATGTAAATCAGAACACATTCAGAATTAAAAAAACAAAACAAAAAAACCCAAACCAGCTAACAAAAAAAAAAAAATCCCGCAAACCAAACAAACCTGAGTAAGAATGCCCCATTGCCCTTTATGGATTATGTAGAAACAAACATAGATGGTCTTCACTGTCTCTAACTTTCTGTGATTTCCAGCTGAATTTTCACGACTCATGAGCTTACTTTTGTGTCTAAAAAACTTACCAGTTTTATTTTTGTTTTTTCCTTGGTGGAAAAAAGCTGACACCAGATGTTTCTTTAGACCCTTCCCTGTCCTGAGTGAGTAAACACTAGAGACAAACAGGCTGTCCTGTCATCTTGCTCCTCTCCAGAACACCAACAGTTTTATCACTTAGTTAAGAAAAAGAAATTTAAACTGCTACCAACTGCATTTCCAGCTAAAGATACACAAATCTTCACTCTTAAAATTAAATAAAAGTTTTTACTCATGAATAATACGTCTCTTTATGAGCAGTGTGGTATGATGCACTGATACAATAAAGCTCTTGTGCTGTCCGAGCCCTTGGCTCCAATGAGCGTGTCTCCTGGCCCAGGAAAGTAACAGCCCTCTCTAACAGCCGCCTGTCAGTATTTTTAAACCTTCTCTCTTAAAATAACATGTCAATGTTTGCCTACCTGAACTTACAGGAAGGCTGAATGAAAACTTGCGGGCAAACCACTGTAAATGGATTTTGTCACAGTTTTTATGATGTCATCAGACTATTTATTGTGCTGTACTGAGCAAGTGAGAATTGCACTTCCCCCTGTGGCCCCCCTCACCTCTGAAAGCATTTTTGAACTCTTTTTTGTTTTAACACCTCTGAAAGTAGGGGGTTGAAATTGTGGACTGCAAACTACCACCCCAGAGGTGAAGGTGAGCAGGTTGGATCCATTCTACCAGCTGGCATTTAAGCTTGCTATGTTGTTTACAAGTGAATCACAAAAAAAACACCACACAGACAATTTTCATTCCTTCTCTGTCAGTAATGATGATACATTTGTTTAGCAGCTAGGCATGGGACTGTGGTACTAGCTGGTATTTTACCATCTGTTGGTATTTTCTGGTAAAAATCTACTTATTTTATATCAAGACATTTGAGAAAAAGGTAAGAGTAAACAAGCTCTCAGATCAGAAAATGGTTTTGTACTGAGACCACTGCATCTGCAAATTACAGTTATTTTAAACTTCTTTTCAAGTATGAACACCTAAGATCACTGCATGGTTCACTAATATTATTGTAATATCACCTTTCATGTAGAAAAATGTCAGTTACTTCTACCTCAGTCTTTGGTTAACAAGTAATTCAAAGAACAAATCTTGGGTGTAGGGTTTTTCTCAGCTTACCAAAACTGTTTAAAATTAGGGTTCACTCTATCCTCCTTCTGTAGCCTGAGGACAGAGTTATGTATCTACTCATCCATTCAAAAATAGATGCCCAGTTTCACATCGATACAGGTAGATTCATTTACTGTAGGATCCTGGCTTGCCCCAGGGCAAGACCTAATCCTGTGAGTGCTTTTCTCTAAAGGCAGTAAAAGACATTTTATGCGTATGCGCATTTTGCAGCACGAGGTTCACTTGGTCGTTTGCATCACAATTCCCAGAGTGGTGTCCACCTGCAGCCTCAGGGATTTGCATTGCAATACTGGGGTGGGTGGAATGTTTGTAGATGTTGCGTATTTCAGAGTGCAAAGCCGTCTGACATAGGTATGGGGGACATCGGGTGCTGTCAGTGGGAAGCAGACCCTGGAGCGAACCCTCCAAGAACTAGCTGGATTATGTCTCAAGGGTAACCAGTTGCTTCGAGCTAGGAGAGATTTTGAGTGTGAACTAATGCGGGTGATGTGGGGAGGGAAGCTGGGACAAGGGAGGGAGTAGGGGAACTAAAAAACCAGGAAGTCTGTCTGAAAACTGTTGTTTCAGTAATGCCAAGATCTTCAACTTGATCTTAAATCTGATTTCTCATTTAGTCTCCAGGAGCCTGTGCAATGCAGCTCTTCCTGTGGAAACCATGTACCAGAGTGTGTAAATGTCTCCTAGCCAGAGTGTGCTGAAATAACTTGCAAAGCTAAGGGGCAGGCATGGGAAGAAGGACACCTTCTTGGACAATGGTATTTGTGAAACATTAAGATAGAACATGATAGTCTTCGAGGCTGCAGCAGGGCTGGGGTTTTGTGGCAGGGTGTCAAAAGCTGTTCCTGGTATTGTTTTGGTTTCCTTCTGAGTTTGCAGTGTCTCCCCATTTCCTTCAGTACTGCAAGCCATCCAGATGGATCAGAGTGATAAATGATGAGAAATTGCTTTGCAATTTAGCTACATATGGAAAACATGCTTTGAAAACTGCATTCATCTTCTAAAAAGTTAATGTGGAGATTTTCTAATCTTAGGCATGTTTTTGAGTCTTAATTCAATTTCCCAGTATAGATTTCTGTCTTGATTCCATCAGAGTTAAATATAATATTATATTTGGTTTGCAGTCAGGAAGAAAAATGCTTTATCCTTGCTTGTTTCACGTTTCCGCACCATTAATTCATGGTAGAATGACTTTTTAAGACATAAGGTGACTTTTTTTGTTGTCCTCTTTCAGGCAGGACTTTATAGCAATGGCAGACTGAGAAATGAAGACTTAAATGTCCACTTAGACAGGATGAGTCATATCTATGCTTCAACATACGAATCCACACCACCTTACTGCAGCCAGTTGGCACTGAATCACCTATTGCTCTTACTTTCCTGCTGAAGGAACCAGGGTCAGACAGACTGGAAAACAGACAGTCTGAAATGATCTTTTTACTTTTGGAGGGTGACAACATTTAAGTGGAGGATCTGGATGTGGCCTACAGCTCTGATAATATAGTTACTTTCTAAATAGAGGGCCATTAAACATTAGTTTAACTTTGGAGAGAGATACAAATTCTTTGAACATGAGTTTCCTGAGTGTTCAGAAAGAGCATATTAAAATCTCATGTCAAAAAACTGTGTGGCAGCTTAGTTCTTAGGCAAAATGAATAAGAGGATAAAGGAATGAGGAGAGACTTTCGTGCTACTGATGGAACCACCAAAGCACTGTGAGTCAGATGCAAACCATTCACTTTCTCCAATATCCAACAAAGTGTCCATGCAGTGAGCAATTTCACATAGTAAGGGAAATCTGCTGCTGCTTTATTGTATCACTGCATACTAATAAAAAAATAAGTGTGAAGAAATGTTGGTTTCTTTATTAACCCAAATTCTGGGAGGAGATTCAGAGCTCCAGAGAAATGCCGATGCTCTTTCTCATGAAGTGTAACAAGGGTGGAAGTGTTGCCCAGGCATAGTTGCACTGGAAACTCATGCTGTTGTTTTATTCTTTGTCATTTCAGGGGATACTGGGTCTTACTAAGTGGGGAGAGGGAGTCTTCTTATTGAAGACTACATGGTCTTTTTGAACACTCTTGGATGTCCACAGTAGCACACTCCACAATGCCACACACAATTAGTGCATCCATACAAAAAATGGCCAGAGTCCACAGCCTTACATAAAGAACTGGTGAGAATACCCATCCATGGGCTGTAGAAACCCTATTTTGCAGGTGCAAACTTATGATCTGAAGATAGTCTAAGGCATTTTGTAGAGTCTTCTACACTGAAACAGGATAGTAGGTGTATCTCAGAAAATGAATATGCTGAAAAGCATTCAGGCTAAACTTACTTGTCTCTGACATTATTTGTCTTAATGTTTGTAGTTTCTAAAACTGCATTAGTTTAAATATGCAAATAAGAAACTATAAATCAGCTTTATGATATTTATGTTTTCCTTGTGAGGTTGATAAAGTCTGTATGTTTCTTGTTTCATCTTGTCTTCTCTCAGTTACCCTTAATTTTCCAGATGCAGTTGACACCCTGGTTAATAGGAATACTTCAGATTCTTGCTATGAAGACACTACCTTAAAGAACTTCTAATTGCAGAGCTGACTGTACTTAAATAATAATTTCAGGGGTTTAGATTTAGAGGCTTATTAGAAATATGGTCCACACATGCAACATCTTCTCTCAGGATGTCTGAGGTTACATTAATTAATCAAGCATTCAGAATAGGAAACATTAATCATTTGTCTCTGTACATTGCTGGGATTATTCCAAAACCTCCTTCCTTTTCTCCATCAATATAAATAAAATAAAGACAGGAGAGAAAAGAAAAGTTTTACATCTGGTCAGAGACAGAGAGTATGCCCTTTACTCCAGGAGCATACATCAAAGATTTGCAGAGATTGGACTGATTCATCATCAATGCTCTCAGGCCGATATAGGGCCAAGGATGTGAGTCAGTCACAAGCAATGTGACTTTAAACTTGCATAAACAATTTTTACAGATGCTACAATAAATTTATATTTTCTTCGCTCTGCTCCCACATTCAATAGTCTACTATATTCCCTTTATAGCAATTCCTTTTGCCCTTATCTCTAAGACACTAGAAATGACCATGGATGTAAGA
>WEIV01029530.1:0-78448 GCA_013390005.1 Calyptomena viridis | reverse complement strand
ATAAGGTCCTCCCTGAGCCTCTTCTCCTCCAGGCTGAGCATCCCCCCATGCAGCTCCCTCAGCTGCTCCCAATAAGATTTGTGCTCCAGACCCTTCATCAGTTTTGTTGCTCTTCTTTGTTGATACCTTTGCAGTTTTGGAAATCTTCTACTTTCCACCCATCTGTTTCAGTTAAGTAGCTACCTTCACTAGAAAAAATTAAAGGAAAAATAGACTTTTCTATAAAATCTCATTCTGTATCCAGAAGCAATTAGAGCAGCAATTTTTCTCACAAAAAAATGTATTTTTACTTCACTGGGAAATGGGTTTGTGCTAATGACCTTTATGAAGGAAAAAAGTTACTCCAAATTACCAAAGGACCCGAATAAATGTTGGAATTCTTTGAAGGAGAAAGTTCATAAATCATTCTTCCATTCTTCCATGTTATATAAATACATCTATATGTGTGGATTTAATGAGCTACTTTGTAAAACCTATGTTTGTTTGTAAACAAGTTTGTAAAACTTGTTAGCCAGTTTGTAAAACTTACATTGAGTACTGTAGTCTTTAGTCCTACAAGACCAGCCTGAAAAACTATTTTTATATTTAATACTTAGAAAATGTATAATCTGAATTTATGTCTCTAAAGTAAAATTTATACATATATGGAAGTCACAGGTAATCTGTGGAAAAATTTGCAATATTCAGAAACTGAGTAATGTAATAGCATATCCAATTACGAATTAAACTTTTCCTTGAAACTAGAAGAACTTAACTATGCATCTGATAAAAACCTAAATCATATTCTCCAGAGAGGAAAACAGAGGGAAAAGAAGCATATAGAGGTCAGTCTGGGTGTGACGTCCATTACCACATCGATCTAAACCCCATTAGTCATTTCAGTGTATATTTTTTTTACTTATAACATGTCACCACTTTGAAAGCTTGTGTACATTGTGGGAAAGAAAAAGGAAGAGAAAAAGGAAGAGGAAAAGGGTGAGGGAAGGTAAGAGGGAAGGTAAGAGGGAAGGTAAGGAAAGGGGAAGGAAGGGGAGAGGAGGGGAGGGCAGGGCAGAGAAGGGAAGAGACTGCAGGAATGCACACTGTCTCTGGGAAGTTGGCAAGATGCAGGAATAAGATACAGCATGAAAATAAACTGTTCGCAGTTCATGAGCCCTCACAGACACAGTTCACAACTGGGCAGGTGTGCTGTTGTTTTTTCATTGTTCTCAGGGATCCTGAGCTTACACAGCATTGTTGACTATTTTTTAAATGTAATTTTTATACTGCTAATTTGATAATTAAGTGATGGCAATCTCTTATTCCCAGCTTTCTCACATTTTCCCTGTAGAAAAGTGCAGCTCATTCCCCATCTGGACAGAGGAAGAATGATTTCGCTGAAAGATTTTAAAAGTATCCATGAAGAAAATGTATCTGCTTGCAGGACAGCTCAGAGAAATTGCTCAAGGGACAAGAAAAATATCAGAAAGCACAGTGATGTGGTAGTGTTATAATGTCACTAGAATGGGCAATGATATGGCTAACAGGGGGACTCACCAGAATCATCTTCAGGAGTGCACAAACTGGAACACAAAGAATTGTGGGAGGACTTAAGTACCCTTGCCAAGGAGCATGTTTGTACCCCTGCCTTCATCTGTAGATCCGTCAAGAAAGAATAAAAATAGCTTTAAATCATGTCCCACAGAAACATCACCAGTCTATGAGGTGCTATAAACAAACTGAATTATGTCACCCCAGTATGAGAACCCTGGGCCTGGTCAGCATNAGAGAAAAAGGAAGAGGAAAAGGGTGAGGGAAGGTAAGAGGGAAGGTAAGAGGGAAGGTAAGGAAAGGGGAAGGAAGGGGAGAGGAGGGGAGGGCAGGGCAGAGAAGGGAAGAGACTGCAGGAATGCACACTGTCTCTGGGAAGTTGGCAAGATGCAGGAATAAGATACAGCATGAAAATAAACTGTTCGCAGTTCATGGGCCCTCACAGACACAGTTCTCAACTGGGCAGGTGTGCTGTTGTTTTTTCATTGTTCTCAGGGATCCTGAGCTTACACAGCATTGTTGACTATTTTTTAAATGTAATTTTTATACTGCTAATTTGATAATTAAGTGATGGCAATCTCTTATTCCCAGCTTTCTCACATTTTCCCTGTAGAAAAGTGCAGCTCATTCCCCATCTGGACAGAGGAAGAATGATTTCGCTGAAAGATTTTAAAAGTATCCATGAAGAAAATGTATCTGCTTGCAGGACAGCTCAGAGAAATTGCTCAAGGGACAAGAAAAATGTCAGAAAGCACAGTGATGTGGTAGTGTTATAATGTCACTAGAATGGGCAATGATATGGCTAACAGGGGGACTCACCAGAATCATCTTCAGGAGTGCACAAACTGCTGCTAATTTGATAATTAAGTGATGGCAATCTCTTATTCCCAGCTTTCTCACATTTTCCCTGTAGAAAAGTGCAGCTCATTCCCCATCTGGACAGAGGAAGAATGATTTCGCTGAAAGATTTTAAAAGTATCCATGAAGAAAATGTATCTGCTTGCAGGACAGCTCAGAGAAANGGGGGCCCTGGAAGGCAAGACCTGCAGTTCCTCCTGCTTTGGTCCAATTCATGGGCAGGAGGACACAACCTAGGGACTTAGTACTAGCAGAAGACACCCCAAGAAGAATGGAGGCCTCCTTGTTCCCCACTTCAGTTTCAAATGAGAGTCCTTTTGGTCAACGGAGACTGATCACAACACTGAACTGAAATAATGCTTTTGGCTTTGACCTTCCCTCTCCTGAATTTGCTTGACTCATCTGTGGTGCTTTGTCATTGATCAGTAACAAGAACTTTTTTTAGGGTAGCACCAACTTCTTCCTACACCTTTGTGCAACATTAAGCAACTGTAATATTAATAATACCAGATTTCAGGTGGCCTGAGCACTCATTTGGTTCTCATAAAAGGGGTAATTAAGCAGCTTCTGTAGAGTTGAAACTTGGAAACAACAAAAGTCACTGCCCAAGGCAAGTGGGCCAATGTGCCAAAGCTGGATCAAAATATGCATAGTGTATTAACTCTGTTTCCCTATAGGAAAGCAGCAGAGTATAAGTATGGGTTTGCAGGGATCACAGAACCATGAGAAGAAGCTGCAGGGGATAGCCTGGCCAAAAGGATAGGCAGAGCTTTGCTTCTGCCTTCTCATTGGAAGTAAACCATATGAGAGCAAAGATGAGGCCTTGTTCGTGATACCAAATCTTTCTCCTAAGGAGGGAAAAAAACCACAAAAAGAGCCCTGAGAGCTCCTGAATATTAATCAGATGTTCATGATGCAAGGAGTGGGAAGGCTCTGAGGGGGCTGTAAGAATTAATGTATTAATTTTTGAATGCTTTGAGATTTTGCCATAATGCTCAAAGGGAAGCTCAGAACGCTTGCTCTGCATGTATTTGCAACTCCTTAAATAAAGACCACAGTGCCAGGGCTTGAATTTCACACATTAATCCAGAGGGACCTGCAAGCCAGACACATGGCTCTGAGGCAGCAAGGAAAATAGCTCTTTGCTGTTTTTCAAATCTATCTGATTAGGTGGATTTCATGAGCAATCTTACAGCAAAAGAACAGTCACTTCTTTAGAAAGCAGCCATAAGCATAACTTAAACAAACCTTGTTAGAAAAAAGGTAGTGTCTGTCTGCAACCACCAAGTGGACTAAATCTGTGCTGATTTGGGTTCTGTTTCCCACAGTGAAAGAGTGGGAAAGTGATCTTCCCTGGCTCTTGGGATAGAAATGGTATTGGATGAATCAGTCTCTTACAAGACCTTTTTGGACAGAATGCAGGAAAATCTTCATATGATTTGAATTTGGTTAACTCACAAGCATTATTGTTTTACATAGTTGGCAAACATAGTATCATTAATAATAGGATCTGCCAAATGCTACTACTTTATGGGACCTATGACAGTTGAATCTATGCCTCAGTAGCTTACAGATTCTCACACCTGTTAACAGGACTTGTCCTG
The DNA here is from genome assembly GCA_013390005.1 of Calyptomena viridis. NCBI lineage: Eukaryota > Metazoa > Chordata > Aves > Passeriformes > Eurylaimidae > Calyptomena > Calyptomena viridis. The sequence goes on along the minus strand of WEIV01029530.1, from coordinate 74,456 downwards.
CCCTGCAGCAGAGACCTCGCCCATGTGTGATCACATGTGTCATCACCTTCCACAACCATCAAGCCAGGCTAGGCCTCTCAGCACTTTGCAGGACTGACTTTTATATTTCTGTCCTTTTCAGCAGACCTCTGGGGTATTGAAAAGAGCCAATAAACAAAACAAAACAATACAAAAGCCAACAAGGAAAAAAGAGCCTGTATTTGCTGAAAATGCTGACCAATATTTGCACAGATTCTGTTAGTGTGCCCATGAAATTTCCTGCATGTCCTGCTGTGAAAATGCAAAAAAAAAAAAAAAAGCTTTATCTTTCCAAATATTAGGGGATAGTGGTTTTGGCTTTACTCCATACACATCATCATTCCTCACACCCTACATTTCAGAGCAGGGTTTGAAAATGATGTGCCTGGGGAACATTTCACTTACTCTGAGATTTTATCAGAGTTTCTATCAGAATCGTTCAGGTTGAAAAAGTTGTCTAAGATCATGGAGTTCCACCATCAAGGTAACACTGCCTAGATCCTAAGGATCAGGGGAATTTAGCAGGGTGTTTCCATTCTCTTTGTGAACATGGTGTGCAACTCTGCTTACTGATCTTCACCTGTTACCAGCACCCTTATTCTTACCTACTGAGGCTGTACAAGAGGGTCATGCCAAATCGTTTTTCCCAGGCTGCGGCAGGCTTTGGGATTGTGATACAGTAGCTTGAATTTCAAACTATGACTTGAAATCACAGCATTAGTCAGGGCTGAGATCTTTTGGGCTTGGTAAGCTGTATTCCACCCCTACTGCAGGCCCTCTCCACCATCAAGGGATTGAATGCACCAATCCCATTTATGGGCAGCAAGTGAAGTTGTTCCAACGCTTAACTAGGAAAACTAACTCATTACCATGAAGCTTGTGCCATGCATGCTGCTCCTGTCACAAGTCTTATTTTAAATTTGTCATTCTTGGCTATCAGCAAAAGAACAGAAGTGCAGCACGCAGAGCAGAATAAACTCTGTACTCCAAGTTCTGGGCAAAGCTGCTCCAATATGTATTAAAAAATGTAAGCAGTACCATAGACAGTCAAATCAAAAGCCTGTCTAGCCAAGTATCCTGTCTCTGACAGTGATTATTAGCAGATACTGAAACAAAAGTATGAGAATTAAGGCATATAGAGTCCTTTTACTGCCTTTCAGCCTTCAAAAATCAACAGTGTAGAGATTTTCTGAGACTGAAATTACATCCAGAGCATAGTATCAAATAGTCAACAAAACATTCATCCTCCATAAATGTGTCAATCCCTTTTGGAATTTATTTATTTAATTTATTTGGCCACAGTGTAACTCCAGGCCACACAAAAAGTTTTCCTTTTTTGTCTATTTTTAACTGTGGTTGATAATTTTATTGGGTGCCCCCTAAGATTTTATGTTCTGAGAGACTGTAAATGACTGGTCCCTGTTCATTTTCCCTGCACCACCCTGGTTTTAACAGAACTGTGCTATATTCTGCCTCCATTATAATTTTTTTCCAAACTGAGAAACCCTATGGTTTAATCAGCAGAAAAGAGACACACATGAAAGAGGAAAAGAGGCTTGTGGTAGAATCAGTTGTGGAGGAGTTTCTGGAGGCAGATCTTGCTCCAGACATCATCTCAGCCACCCTGTAGACCTGTGAAGCTGAAGAACAGATACTGTGTCCTGACAGCAAATAAACATCAGGCTCTAACGTCAGAGTAAGAAAAGCAGAGGACTATCCCTGCTCTGAGACTCTACATTTCTCCCCAGGGCCACCAAGGTAAGGAGATGGATGGCAACTGTTACCTAAGAGTGGCATGAGAACCCATATGCCACATGGCTCTGAAAGGCAGGCAGAAAAGAAAGGAGAAGGCATTGTCTTCTCCGATGCATATAACCGCCTGTGTTGAGGGTCTGAAGGAAGTTGGGCAGCTGAATGGCTGAGGACAGGGGAGAATTTTCTGGGTGATTTCACAAGGAAGTCTTAAAAATCACCTAACCACAAAGATTGGGTTGATGATGCTTTTTATGACTGAAGAGAACAATGATCTTGAACACAGAATTAGTGTTAGGGACAGCAGGGAAGATTTGAACTGCTGGGCAGGAAAGGAAATAGATCATAAACTGTGCACAAATTTGGAGAAGGGATTGTACAAACTGTTTTGATATAAAAAGGAAGTTAGTGGGAGTAAAAATTGACCTTGGTTTGATTATAAGGCCCAAAGAAAATGGAAGATGAATCTCTGAAAAGAGAGAGTTCACAACTCTTTAAAAAATGAGGAGGGAGAGAGAAAATGCCAAGTTTCAAGAAGAAAGTTCAGCATACTCTTGAGTCCATGACTGAAATTTCACGGTGCTGCAGAGTGAAAGGAGATGGGGAAGAGAGTAAGGCAGAAAGCTCTTGCTTGAAATCTGGGAGTTGTTCCCGGATACAATAGTAATAATATGAGCACAACTAGTTTTAAAGCAGAGAAAGGGTAGGAAAGCAAGCAAGAGATCAGCTTCACTGACCTTTACCTTTACAGACCTTAACAGATTTTATTACCGCTATAGATAAAATTAGGCTTTTACAGGAACTCTTCTTTTCCCTCTTTCTCTCAGCTCACGTCTGGTTCTGAGTCATAAACTCATAAACTTGACACTTTAGCTTCAGACTCTTTCATGAAAAGTTGTGTTATAATATAGGCCTTTAAGGTCATTAACCCCAAGTGTATCTGGAAGAGATAAGCAGCAACAAGCACATTCCCAGAGATAAAACCCTGTGCAGATACATGTAATGTTATTCTGACTTTGTAGAAAGGAAAGATGCAAAAGAAAAAGATGTTCAAATGTAATTATTTAAAAACTTGTAGGGAAGATGAAGAAATGGGTCTTTTCCACCACATGGATAGGACAGGCTATGCAAGGGATGATGTCAGAGTAATATGTGCACATGAACTGCCCAAGAAAACTAGTGATCTACAGTCTGAGGCAGCTTCCCTGGTGCCCCTTCTCCCTGTTGCCAGACCTGCTTCCAGAACGAGCAGAGCTGGGGCGTAACGCCCCGGGTCTACTGGCTGGGAACAGCCTGTTCTGCAGTGTCACACTGAAAACCCTGCCTGCACGACAATCTATCACTGACAGTTTTTCAAACTCTTCATGGAAACTACTCTCTCACTCACAGATTTCAAACAGAAAACATCATCAATGTGAACTGGTGGCCAGAGCACATGTTTTCATTAATCAAGATGTTAATCATGGAATCACCGAGAGCATTGCCAGACAAATAAGCATATGCAGGACATCCAGGACTAGTAAACTTTACACTTCATAGAACTTTTTCCATGATTCTTTGTCATGTTTTATATATCTAACTGGTTTCAACATCAAGCACTGCCCTATGATAACTTGCATCATTTCTTATTTTTCACATATAAGATAGTGCATAGGTAGCTTCTTGCCTTAACTTCTTGCCTGCTAAGAATTGAGTCCTTAATTTGACAAGCAATAACAGATAATACCCTAGCCTGACAAAAGCATTATTAAAGGAACTGCAGTCCAATGACCTCTAACCCTACTTCTTGTAAGTTTGGGCAGGATATCTTGATAGTGAAAGGACAGTGAGGGCTGCTTTCTCACTCACAAGTTTTTTCACTGCTCCTCTACCCTTCTGTGTGCCTGCGAGCTCATCCCCATGAAAGAACCCTATCTCTTTCATTCAGTATCATTCCTTGAGCTGACATTGAAAATGGTTTAACTAAAAGTCCCATGTTGGACATTCCTGTTCTCAATGCTACTTCAGGTTGTCCTGTCCACCTCTGCATGAGCAATTAAGATCTATAGAGCAATGCTAAAAGAATTGAGATACACTTTGTAAATTAATAATATTTGTAAAATATCTATTCTCCTGGTACATGTAACTTATGATCCGTATTCTTGATTTTCAAGAAAAGGTTTTCTAGCATGTACCTTAAAGTCTTTGTGCCTGAGACCACTGGATGCTGGAATATAATTAGCCATTGTACTTGCAGAGCTTGTGCTCTCTTTCCTCTAGCCAGTTTCTCTATGAAAAACTATGAAATCTACCTTCTCTACAATTTCTATACCAAAATATTTGACTCTGCCTCACTGTAGCAAGGAGAAAACAGAAGGTTTGGTTTCTTCTCGTGCTAGTGCCCTCTCTTATTTACAACTACTCAGTAAACATCTCTTGGCTGAGAGAATTGCAGCTTTGATTTGTTCTACTCTCCCTGAAAAGGCTCAGGGACATGAGAGCAAGGCTTGGTCAGGGTCTGCCTGAGCCAGCATAGATACTGTGTTAGCCTGTGATCCCCATCTTTATTAGAATGACATGCCCTGCAAAGATACAGAAAGTATTTATAGATGGTGGAAGGACCAGATAGAAACAATAATACTTATTTGATTTAAAAAAAAAAAAAGACTCAGTTTCATTTCATATTGAAAGAAACTGAGATGTGGAAAGCATGAGAGCTCAGTCAAGCCCCCAGTAAAGCTCACAGCTCTGTTGGAAGAGTTTTCATCCAGATCTTGTCAGCTCAAGTAAGTAACTCCTGCCTATAGCAACAGTGTCTTACAAGTATTTACAAAATGTGGAAAAAGTCTTCCTGTGTCTCATCTGCTGTTGCACACCTCAAAAGTGAGACCCTGAAGCTTAGGCCTGTTTTAGAGTTGTTGGCTGTCATACTTGGAAACTGTCTGAGCATGAAGTTAAGACAAATTCCTGGTTTAAGCTGTTAAGAATTAAGAAATGATAGAGTGGTTTCCTGGACTAACCACATTTGCCTGCTTTTGGTTTTTTCCCTTACAGCAAAATTAGAAGAAATGGTAAGCAATTTTTAATTTGACGTGTTCTTCCTATCTTTTCAGTTCACTACTATTAACTGTAGGACAACTATAAAATAAGAAATTAACTAAGCAGGAGACCATACTTTGCAGCTGGAAATGATCTGATCACACTGAATAGGACAAGAAAATCTAGTATCCAGCAAAGCACTTGCACATTTTTCCTCTACTAAACTTCTTGTGCCCACTTGTTCACAAAGCTGTTTGCTTCTGCCTGTAGGAAAAGCACTTCACAAAAGGTAGAATCAAATAAGAAAAATAAACATTGCCTCAAGCTGTTATCAGAAAAATTTAGAGTTTATTCATATTCCTTTCTCAAATATTCTCCATGTTTATTACAGAGCTGTCTGGATGCAAAAAAAAATTTATCGAGACAAACATTTTTCAAAGATTAGATTAAACAAGTCAATAAATGAACTGGAGGGAAACACAGGGTCTGCTTGTGTTCTTAGTCACTGTGTGTAAAACCATTTTGAAATATTCAATTAACTGTTAAAAACAAGTTTAGCAAACTTCACTCTCCATCATTGCCCATACTCTTCTGCTTTGAGATCCTGATTTAAGGCTGTAAAAAACTCCCACTGCAGAAGAGCCAGGACCTTTTGTCTCACTAAGCCAGGGGAATCTTTGCTTTAAACTGTGGTTTTAGAGGTGGACCTTCAGCATGAGGCTGTTTTTACAGAGCTTACCTCCTGTACCTTGACAGGTCTGTCCTCTAAGTTTGCTCGCCTCATTTCTCTGCCAATAATATGATAAGAACAATAAATAATAAGGCTAAAGGAGGCACCTCAGTTTGCTGAATGAACATTTTATCATTTAAATTAAAAGCTTAACTTATAGTCACAAATGGCTTAAATATTTAGCCAAAGTAATACTTCAAAAATTACTCCTTTCTTAAACCTATGAGGTAATTCATAAGATATTGTCATTTGGGAACCAGAATAAATATTATGAAAGGCAAAAGATGTCAAATCTTATAGGCAATGGAATAACCTAAAATTAATTCCAGTAATGAATTTTGATACACTGATTTCTAACATGTCTCTTTGGAGTGATAAACAACCTGACTTCAAAACCGACTCAAAATCCAATATTCAATACATTTATGAGTAACCGCATGGTAAACTGACAGCCAGTTTATTTCAGCCCTAGAGTCTGCCTCAGCATAGCTGCTTGTGGTAAACTTTTCAGTTCTTTCTTAGCAGGATTCCTGGAAAAATGCCAGTTACAGAAATCTCTGGCAGTTGTGAAGTGCAGCTGTGGTTATCTGCTTAAATTTCTATAAAATTTGCATCAGGCAATCTCCAACCCATACTGACTAAAACACACACAGGTACACATTTCAAAAGTACTATGGTGATCTGATGCCAGCACTGCTTTTCTGCACTATATTAATCATTTTCATACATTTTTATTGCCATGACAAATAACGCAAAGCCAGTAATTGTGGTTTTTAACTACTTCAGAGTACACATGAAATTTTTTACCATGTAACAGAAAAGAGAAACAAAGAAAATTAATCTGACAATTTTTGTGCAGAGGCAAAGTCTATAGGTCAAAACTGATAACTGGCACTTATCAGCTCTTTTAGTGATATAAATCCACCTCACTCAGTATACACAATTAAACTATAAATATAAGGTCCCTTTCTATTTTTAAAAATGATGCATCCAGTGAAGTCTTGGGAGCTCGCAATATTCAGAGGTAAGGAAGAAATAGAAAAAATATTTCTCTTTTTGCCAACTTCCAAATATTCTGCCAATCTTTAGCTCATAGTACAAGTATGAAAGTGAGCTACAGAAAAAATTGGCAACTTTCACCTGTACATTTACTGTAACTGATTTAAGCATTATTTAATTTGTTTCTTTATTTGACCAGGTCTATACTTCTACCAGCATAGAATCTTAGTTAAAATTGTGTCATACATATACCAGCAAAAACCCCAATGCAAGCACAAACTATATGAGCATTAAAGTGTCTTTGTCAAAATTGCCAGCTCTCTGTTATCCAGGCTAATGGGAAGCTGAAAATAGCTCCCCACACAAGGGATCTTTGTCCCTGCACCCGCCTCTGGCTGGATGCATATCACATGGACCCAAGGTTGTGCTTCTGGCAAGTTTTAAACACTGGGAGTCAAACCGCATGTGTGCACCTATCCTGTCATCAGGACCAGCTGCTCCCTGGTCACAGCACAACCCTGTCTGTTCGGTGCTGAAGTTGCACCAATAAGTCCCATTGTACTCAAGCTGGCCTTGAGCGCATCTTCTTACATGCTTTTGCATCCATAATATGAATCAGACTTGTTAATTAAAAATTTTGTTTACAAAAAGTTGCTTTATTTACCTGGGGACCTGTTATGACTTGCATCTACACAAGGAAGGTGTGCTAATGCAGCAGAAAAGTGTAAAGACAGCAATAAATCATTTGAAGTCCTGAACACAGTTTTTGTTTATTTTGTCTGGATATATTCCATTGATCTGTTTCAAGTTTGAGTGTGTGATGCATCCTGTCTTCATCTGTTATGACTTTGATCTAGTTTATACTGCTTGTCCTGCCTAGTCCATGTATAAAGAGTTTGAAAGAGTTTACCCTGAACACAAGGTTACTGAACTACAGCTATAAAGAAGAGAGAATGTTAAATGTTTGGTAGTTTGCTTTGGCTTCTCCAAAAGCTGCTAGTAAGCTGGTCTTTCTATCTATCTCAGCTATCTGTAGGTACGAATACAGAACAGTTTTACTCTACATGACTTTTTTCAGGCTTGATAGATTATCTTGATTCACAACATCTGTTTTACATGTGATGGTGAAACATTGCTCAAAGGAAGAGAAGGGAACACACTGAATGCAGGACAGTTTGATGAGGTTGTGTTTCTGTCAAGATGTTCTTTGCAAAAAGGATGAGTATTTTTTGTTCTAAAGAAATATTTTGATGACCTATGGTATCACAGAGGGAGTTCAGGGAAACTATTAATACACATTTTTAATAGACAGCAGCTTTCCAGATCCTGCATCTGTTCAAACATACTATTTAGTCTATAGAGATGGGTTACGTTCGACCACTGTGCACCAACACCAACAGCGGCTGGAAGTTCTCAGTGAGATATGTTTACTGTATTTGTTACTCAATGTCAAGGATAATGGGTGAGCTATGATATTCAGGGGTTTGAAAGCTAGAATCACAAGGATTTAAGGTAACTAACTTTCTCACTTTCTTATATATTCACTTCATATTAACAGGAGATTAATTCAATTGCCTAAAGAGAAGTGCCATGAGGTATTTTTATGGCCTTCAGCTGCTTCTCCATAAAGGCACATGTCTTGCATTGGGTCTGCCATCTTTATACTGGGCACACTACAACATCTCACATAGCATTAGATGTTTAGGCATTGAAAGTCATACTTAGATATTACCCTAGGTTCTATTAAAACCCAGAAGTCCAGCATTGAAATTATAAATTCCTGAGGGAAAAAAAGAGATCTAGAGATTGCAATACAGAAATACTCCAAATTTGGGCACCCCTTTGAGGATTTATTCCATACAACTTTGGGAATTTAACTGAAGAACATAGGTTTCAAAGCTTTTTGCTGCAAATTCTCTCCTCAATTAGTGGAAAGAGTTGAGACAAAGATTTTACATGTAGATGACCTGTGTAGCCCCTCTGAATTGGACAGTCACTCATTTCTCACTGTAAAGGCCACTGTCAAAGGAGTAAAATTAGGTGGGATGGACCTTGGGCCTGGCCATGCACCGTAACACACAACCATGAGCTGGGGACCTTGACTCCCTCTTATTGGGAAAGATGGTCTATAGAAGCCAGCAGGCTGAGTGGAAAGTTCTTTGAGCAAGTCAGGAGAAATGCAAGAAATGCAGAGGGAGTTTGTGTACTGCCATGGTAGCAGCATCAACAGCCTCGTACTCATCTCTGAAGCTAGGGACTTGCCTAAAGGTCTAAAGAGGTTTCAGCTGTAGTTACCACCCCTTGTCTGGGGGTGCAAAGAGTTGATCATATGCCCAAGTTTATCAAGGCCAGAGAAATTAAATAGATGAAAGAATGAAGAAATTTGGCACCCAGAGTCAAGGGAGATGAGTAACTATGAGGGAAAAGACCTTGAGAGATCTCCCAGGTCTAAGCTGAAGAGAAGAAGTGTTATCTCTCTGGTTTGTTTTGTTGTGACAGGAAATAAGACAAGGAGTATTGAGAGGTAATCTATTAGTCAATTCAGATATATACAAAAGGACCATCCTTTTAGAAATAACATCTTCTACATTTCAAGTTTATGACAACAAATTTTCCTTATAGTGGAAAGCTCACCAGCACTGAAATTTCAACTGAGAAAAATGGACAGTGAGAAAACATACATTATTAGTGACACCAGTCACGTGCCAATGTATCAGTGGTGTCCCAAAAGGCCTTCCTTTACCCCTCTTCTGTAACTACAGCTATTGGTAGGGGTGAAATCTAGCATGTATCCTGTTCTTAAATCAGAATCTGTGAATTCAGTAGCTCTGACCAAGTTCAGACACCAGCTGTATCTCCTTCCTGAGAATTTGTATGAAAATCAGGGACAAAGCAGAGCGAAATATTGTTTAACTTAACCACAGGATTAAATTATGCAGAGGAAAAAAGCATGTTAAAAAACCCAGCATGCATTCTACATCCCTTTGTGGTTGTCCCAGCTCTCTCAGACACCCAGTTATATGACCAAAAGGAGTGTTATTCCCACAAATAAGTTTACAGCCGCTCTTGTAGGAGTTCCCTTTTTAAGCTACTGCACTTCTTTTGATCTCCGTTGGGCGTAGGCTTTCTCCTGTCTTACCACTGTCTTCTAAAATTCTCAGACACTTTGCAAAGAAACAGTCTGGTGTCAGATATTCAGTTTTGTCCCACATAAATCTTTTGTCCCCTTTATAGCTTCTATGAGACTGAGACAACAAACTAATTGTGAATGTCCTACAGTAAACAGGTGGGCCTTCAGTGCTCATATATCATCAAAAAGGAACATCTCTGCCTTTTTAGGGCTAATATGTAAGAACCTTTTCCACAAAATACATTTGAAACAAGTATACTCAGTGTCTCAGACAGCAATACTTCTTTTAACATTTTTATTATACTATAATTGCTTTTAGGAATTTAAATTTAAAGAAGGAATTTTTCCAGGAGTATCTTTACCTCAATTTCCTGATTGTAACAGTAATCTTTGTCATAGTTTCCACTTTCTTGATCAGTATGGTAGTCACCATAATGGTCTGTAGTTGGAGCTATTTTTAGCACAATATCATAAAGAAACACAATCTGGATAATTATGCAGTGCGTTTGTGGCCTGGGAGGGACTGATGATCATCTGTGTGATCTTCCATATATGTGTTCCAGTTGTAAGCCATTTCAATTTTATCTACAACAGAGTAGAGGATTAAACTTTTTTGAGCTCTTTTGTATAAAAACACCCTGGTATCTTCATAGGGGAAAGAGAAAATCACCTCCTGTTTGATATCAGAGAATTTACATGGAAGAATTTTTATGAATACTCTAGACCTTAAGACATTAGAAAACAGGTAAAAAAAGCAACCATAAGACATGAATTCAGTGGATGCATACTTTCATTAATGTCACTGATCATGGAACAAGTTCTTGCATTACCAATAAAGCACACTGTTCAAGTATGTGAGTTTATCATGCCAGGTCCAACTTTAAAGGTTGGAATATCCTGATTTTTAAGGAGTTTTTCCAGTTCTCTGAATCCTCAGCTTTTAAGCGTTCCTGCCAATGCAATTACTTGTGAATCAAAGTTACGTCTTGAAAAAGACTCTCTGGTTGTCCAATCTAGCTACATTTAATAATGCCATTTTTGATTATTCAAATGTTCCAAGAAACTAGACAAGCGAAAAAGTACAAACCATTTTGCATACTAAGGAAATGTCACAGTAAGATTTGTCTGCAAATGTCAGATTTCACAAAGGCTACACCTACAATTGTAAAGGTTTTCCATTTACACACCAAACCTATTAGAGATCGATTCCAATCTAGAGAAAGCTGACTAAGGCTTCTCCTTTTGCAATTCACTCAGCCCAAACTGGGAATTCCAAGGAGAATTTCACTTGAATAAGAACTGCAAGATTGAGCTGGACATTCAGATGCTTAGTCTGACTGTATTTGACTACATTCCAAGAGTTTCCCCATTCCTGGCTTCTACACACAACTTTTATATTATGTCATAAATACTGTCATCAAAGTAAATATGTTATACTGTAGATAGGTCAGCTGGAAAAAGATTATCACTATAAATGACATAATGTTGTATGAAGAGCTAGAGCAAAGAAAACTCAGTAGGAAATATGGCCGATTATCTACTTAGAATATTTTTCAGTTTATTGTTCAGACTCTCATTAGAGGCAGCTTCAACCTCAAATAAAATAGAGGGATTTCAGCAAGAATTAGGCAACAAATAATTTAGCATTGCTGAAGGCACTAATTCTTTTTTTGGTAGTTGAGAAATCATGACAAAGAGATGTAAGCATCCCTTCCCTGGACTTACCTCTTTGTATCTATGTATTTTCCCCAAGATAACCTCAATTAGCTTGAGTCCAAATTCATTCCTTTTTTTGATGAGTACCTGAGATTGGGCAAAGCTCTCAATAGGAGCAGTTCTGCTCTCCAAAACAAAGGAGTCTGAATTGCTGTAATCTGCCTGCCAGGGAGGACAATGGCCAGGAAAGTGCAGCACCTGAATGTTATCATATGCTAATAACAGGGTTCACATGTTTTAGAAACACTGGCAATATACTTAAAACGCTCCTTCTAAAGCTTATATGGCGTCATTTTTACTGCTATTGCCACCTTGGCTTGCCAGTCCAGGGATGCCAGACCTCGATAAAATCATAGAGTGATTTTGCTGTGCAGACTAACCCTTTGTAATGCATCCTCTGAGAAGAGCTGGGGGAGAGGCTCACCCCCAAAAGGAACGTAATTGTAATGTACCATTTGAGTCCCATGTAAGTCCTAAAAAGAGTAGTCTCTTGTCCCAGAGGAAATTTCATACCCTTTGCTGTTTAACCTAGTTCTTCTTCCCATGGAGGGTTGTAAATGGGCCCTTTATTCCACCTACAAACCTTAGAAAACTTTTTCATAAGGCTATCTCTGCCAAAGACACAGTGATCTCATTGTTGTGGTTAACACTGAATAGATCATTCTTGCAATGACACTTCCACTTCAGAGCCCTACACTACCCATAGAACAGGCTTTGCAGAAGACACTTCAGTTTGTACATCCACATTTTATTTGTTTGTTTTGTCAATAGACCACAAAGATATTTTCTTTATGAAGCTGTGGAGATTTGTCAGCAGCAGCTTGGTCCACATGTTTTTTACAATGACAGTCATTGTGTTCATACATTTCAAAGAGAAACTCTGGAACCATCACTGAGACTTCTGCACTATAGAAAAAGCAGTTCCCTGGGCTTGCAAGTTCCTAACCCAGTGCCAGGAAGCCTGAAAGCCATGATGTCCCCAAGATGGAGGATGCAATCCCACATAGTAGTACTAGTCCAAGTCTGTATTTTGAAGGAGTCCAGTCTGTCCATAAAGTTGCACTGGAGCCGTGCACCTTGACAATAAGCCAAGTGAGCTGTCAAGGAACCAAATAATTTTCTGATGGCAGATGATTTCCTGGCAGGAAGGGTTTCCTCAGAACTCTGTACGCGTTCTCTGAGTTTGCCAAAACCCACCCATTTCACAAAACATTTTAATTCCAACAAATCAGCAGTTTCCAAAAGCCATGGAAAAAAAAAAAAAAAGAAAAAGATAAAGGAAAAAGAGCTGTTTAAAGACAAAGTTCCCAATTGATTAAAATTATTTCACTCAGTTTTCCCAAAGCTATAAATCAGTGCAATTGCTGTGTTTCAAAACAGAAGCCCCTGGTTGTATTAGCCAGTTTGAAACAGTCTTACATGCCAAGTCCTGAGATGGCTGACCGCAATGCATTGTGCAAATGTCCTGATCAGACCATAGCAATATGCCTGGATATAGCCTCCTGCTCACTTGTGAAGATCCTCTCACAGTCCCCAGCATGATGTCCATGTGCCTGTTCCCCAGGAGGATGAATGGCTACAGAATCATGCTTACCACTGAGTCCTTAATTCAGAATAGAAATTGCAGGCTCTGGAGCATGGAATGTGTTCACTGCCTTTCTGTGCCCTGCTATTTTAGAATGTAATTTAAACAGGATGGGTAACAATCACTGAAAGCATCCAGGTATGTTTGGCAGTCACTAACAACCAGAAGACAAAACAGTCCTGCCAGGCAGGGAAATTGAGTAACTCATCTGGCTCCTTGCCTGAGCTAGGTCAGTGTCATGACAGCTTTGTTAGGTAACAATAACCCCAATTTAAAGCACTGGTAGAGCCAGCCCAGAGGATTCTTAACTAGCTTTCTGCAAAGTGCCTCTTCGAGTGATTCCTCACATTCATTCTCAAAATAAGCTTCTTGGGATTGATACCTCTTTTGGGTGATTGACCAAAAGGTCTTAAGCAGCACAAATCAGAGAACTGGGCACTTGAAAAGATATATGCCACATATAATCATGCAAACATCAATCTCTAAAAGCATTTGTGTGTCTGTGGGTCAGAGACAGCAGGGTTGCTGGGCAAGATTTATACCTAAGTGACGTTCTGCAGTTATGATTCTTTTACACTATCTGGCATGCTTTGCCTGTGTCCAGAAGCACAGTTGTTTTTTTGTTCAGAGCAAGTCCCCACTTCCATGGGGATGGATTTCCACCAGGTTCAGCCTTAAGGGTAGGCGATCCTCTCCTTTGTGCCATGCATGGTGGCATCATCCCCATGCTGTACCAGAAAGTATGTAGCAGAAAACAGTTGAAAACCACTGCATTTCACTTTGAATAGTTATATCAGAGTGTCTGCGCTAAAATACTGGGGACATACTGCTCTTTTACTCAAGCAATACAAGTCCTACAGTCAGCCCTTTCTCATCTCCACTGTCCCACCCAGGATCCCATCCCAGGATATCTTCCTGGTGCTCTTTGTACGAATGGCAAGGCTGGTCCCTCAGGAACAACAAGGATGGTGTATTTGGGGAGCTTTTGATCTCAGAGGCCATCAGTATTTAAGCACTAAGCATTAGTTAACACATTGTTGACTAAAACAACTAGCTGGGACAGGGCATAAAGTGAGAGGAAGGCAGCTAGGGGACCACCAAAATACAAGGGAAAGAAGACATGACTACATAAGTATTACTGTAGTATAAGTCTCCATCAGCTCACTAGTCACATTTTTGTAACAAAACAACAGTTTGTAGAATTATAAAATGCCCATGCAGACCGTTTTTCTCATGTTTCAATGAGAAAAACAGGAATTCGAGTTGCTCAAACAAAGCCAGAGACCTGTGTATCAGTATTTTGCTGCTGTTGGATGTCTTAGCAGCATTAAAGGCTCCATTAAATAGGTTTCCTTCGCATAACAGAACTAGACCTGCAATTTCTGCAAAATTCCTGAGTGCTCAGATTTGAGCTGGTGAACAAGACACCACATTTCTCTTCATCTGGCATAATTCGACAAAATGCTCTAAGAATACCAGGAGAACCTAGCAGTGCTACCTTGGTGCTAACAAATACAGTACATCCCAAATCCCTGAAACCAGGAAAGCTACTTTTTAGGATGACTATTTCTAGTAATGTCCGAGTTCCTTGGTTCATATCTTTTCAGTCTTTCGCAATCACTGTGGCACTTTGACTGAGCGAGGCACTGAGATTACAAGCAGACAGGCTTTGCTCTGCACTGCACAACACGTGAACCTCTACAAGGAGAAATACCACCAGGTAGGCAAAGCCCTGGAAGAGAGGTAATCCATCAGCCGGTTTAAAGACAAACTCCCCGCTGTACTGCTAGCCCGAAAGAATGTGGGGATGTTTACAGACGCGGCATGCCGAAAGCCAGCGCAGCTGGAATTTCAGCTCAGCTGGCAAAACGCTCCCACCGAGAGCCAAAGTGGCCAACGTGCTACTCCCGACAGCCAGTATGTCCCTTAACGTGGTTTATTAGCTCAATGTGTGCAGCAGTTTGGAAATGTTGCATGAGCACCAGCAGAAGCAGCATATGCAGCATACGCAGAAGCAGGGGGAAGCCGAAGATGGAAGGAGAAGCTGGGACGACCAAAAGCTGGATATGCAGCTGAAGAGAAACGTCTGGCCCTCCCTAGATGGCTTCTTTGGAGGTTTCTTGAAGAGGATGAGCCCAAGTCCTGAGCTTCTGTGCCCTCTAGTGGCTGACAAAGGAGTGGAGACAGAGGCGGTCACTCCTGTTCCCATTTCCATCCTCAACAGGGGTGGCACAACCACGCCCATCCTCTGTGGAAGAGGCTCCACAGAGACTTACAGTGGGTAACAAAGATGGCCAGGTGGGCACGGCAGGTGAAATGCCTCCACTACCTCTGAGAGGGAGTGTATGATAGTGCTCTCTCCAAACAATGTATGTCCCCGCTGGAACTGATGAGGGAGGAAAAAAATCCACTCTGGAGGCTTGGAGGCCTCTTCTCCACAGTCCTTTCTCCCGCCAAAAGCATAACACTGAGCTAATGGCCCTGTAACTTTGTTTTGATTTCCCGAGCAGTCTTAAGTTACCTAACATCTGGCTGGCTTCCCTCCATAGTTTCCAGCAAAGTAATCCTCAAAGAGTATTCATCAGATACCAACTATCATGAAGCTAGTTATAATGAAACTGCTGTTCATATTGTCATGATGCCAATCTTGCATTTCTTTCTTGGGTTTTAGTTTTGTTTTGTTTTTCTCTGCCTGCATTGATTATCCACTTTAACTTACAAGGACAGGGCATAAACACACGCACATAAGATTATGTTTATTAGTGCATGTGTACATGTATACGTAAATACACATGTACCTGTATATAGAATCATGACATTGTTTAGGTTGAAATAGACTTTTAGACCTTTAATATCATCAAATTCAACCATTGCATATATGAATATGTATGTGTAGCCTAGTCTTATAAATATAAATCCCTGTGTTATTGCCAAATGTTTTCTGCTTTCATTCTTTATCTTGCTAGTTCTTACAAAATAGTTATGGTTGCAGAATTACAGGATGGACAGAGGACTCACGCCATGCAGTCAACACCACAGAACACATACACTATATTCCTTCAACTAGGTTGTCCCCTACTATCTCTGATTTGCCAACAAGGTTGCATTTCAATTCTGAGAGGAGATTATAAGGAGATCTCTGTGATCACATTATTTGTGATGGGACTTGAAACAGGAAGGAGAAGTGTAACACTAGGTAAAGGTACTGCACTAAGGAGTTTTATGTGGGGTCAACACAGTGACACTGGGAAATTTACAGCTCAAAGGTCAGCTGTCTGGTACCTTTCAACTGAAACAAAAAACAAAGCCCAGGTAAAGTTTAATGTCTGTGAAGGAACCATGAAGTACCACAAACTGCTGGGTCAGCCCCTCTTTCCCTAAATTGCCCTTCAACCACCTGTAAAGGCAACAGGTAAGCTCAAGGACCTCAGAGACCATTCACCTTATTTATTTCTGTGAGAGCATGAGACCTTTTCAATGCCTATTCAGCACCCGTCTTGTAGTAATGATTTGGAGGCTAAGACGCTGAAGTTCCCAGAACTCTTTAGCAGGTGGAAAAAAATGTGTGTTATCTGCCCTTAAGCTGGTCATGTCCACTGCTGCATGCATTCAGCCAACACAAACAGTGAGGGGACCAAGGTAGGCAGGTCATCTATTGCTCTACCATCCTCGTACTTTGAATGATTTGCATCTTTAGAGGAGCTAAGAAGAATTATGCTTATGCTTAAGGCATGAAAAAACTTAACATCTAATATTCCTGTATTTCCTTGTGGTGACCATGTATGTTGTGATAACTAGGCACATTAAAGATTTCAGTGCATATTTACAAGACACAATTTCAGGTGCCAGAAATAGCTGTTAAGCCTGTACTCCACTCTCTGAATTTATTTTGGAAGGCATCAGTAAATTCAGTGTTTGCTCTTTATCTGAAGATCTTGGAGCACAAGTATTATAGGGCAACTCTAGCTTTTCATTGCTTACCAAAGTTCCCTGTGCTCCATTCAAATCTGAAGGTCTTATTTATAGCTCAGACTGGAATAAGATGCCTCCATCCCACCCAACTTCATCTGAGCAAAGACTGTGCTAGTCATAGCTTCCAGTGTCCTGACAGTCTCTCTTCTATTTTATCAGGAAACTGTGATGATAGAACAAGGAGTAATGGGTACAAATTGAAAGAGGGGAAATTTAGGTTAGATATTAGGAAGAAATATTTTACTATGAAGGTGGTGAGGCACTGGCAGAAGTTGTCCAGGGAGTTTGTGGATGCCCCAACTGTGGTAGTGTTCAAAACCATGTTGGATAAGGCCTTGAACAGCCTGGTCTAGTGGGAGGAGTCCCTGCACATGGCAGAGGGGTTTGGTTTTAGATTATTTTTAAGGTCCATTCCAACACCCGAACATTCTATAACTCTAAGACAGAACTGTTGTTTGACAAACATTTTGGCATCAATCTCATAAAACCATGCTATAGATTAGGTGGAGGAAGAAATCTGTCTCGAGGATGCTTTGCTACTTCATTTATAATCTTCATTTGAATGGGGCATAAAAATTAGAAAAGAAACGGAATTTTTTTTTTTTTTATTTAGGGAATACCAATTTTCTTGTGACTATGTGGAAAAAACAATCCATTAAGATTTTGCTTAGTAGCATATCTAAAGAGTTTTATCTCTGTAAACTTTGAAAAAACTAATAATTCGCTATTGTTTTTTCTTTACTAAGGATGTGTCAAGCATGCATGCACTCCTTTCAAGAAACTGTTTATGTTGCAAGTATGATTAAATCAGAGGACCGGATTTCAAACAGTGATGCCCAGATTATGGTGCAAATTCTTTTGATCTTGTTATTGTAGTGTCTTAGTGCATTAAAACCACATTAGATGTGTCGGGAGTTCTTATTCTTATACAGAAAGCAGTCTCTCTGCAGACATGTAAATTGAGATTGTCAGGCAACAAGAAAAGTGTCTTAGCTTTTATTGTTATGTTATAAACAAGGCATTAGATTTATTTGTGCCCACCTGACACCCCACAGGCATGCATAAGACAAGTTCATGAATCACATAAATTTCATAACTTTTAAAGTGATTAAGAACGTGCTCAAACATTTAATATCACTGAGTATTTTTCCATTTGTTAACTTTCTTTTGCTGTTTCAAAAAACCTGTAAGAAGTGGAAGCAGAGTCTGATGTCTGGAGAAGCAATTAGCCTGGCCTGTGAGCAGTATAGCAGAATGAAACCATAAACGAGATGGCTCCAGGGCCTGCAAAAAAGAGGACATGGACACCCAAAGATCAGCTGCCTATGGAAAGGGAGTTGAAAACAATACCACCTTAAGCCAGCCATTTATCTGACAGGCAGATAATACTGGATAAGGATCTTGTAGCAGGATTCATTCAATCTGTCATGCAGTGGGAGGCAGGAGATTATAAATTCCTAAATAATCATTCCACATAAAGAAATCTACTGTTTTGATGATGAAATTAGGTCAGCAAAAGGACTAGATCTGTGCTTAGCCTCAAGACTCCATCCCTTACTTCTAAAGCATTTATGGCTCAGACCGTGCTCAGCCTCAGTTCAGAGCAGCCTGATCTCCATGGCCTGCCAGCTGCCGACTCAAGCAGGACCTCCTTGCACTGGACCTGCAACCATGTTTCAAGGACATTTAGATGACTGGAAATGCAGATGAGTGCTGTCTGGGGCACAACCAGTTAAAAACTCCCAGAAATTTGTCGGCTTTAGGACCCATTTTGTTTTGCTATATATAAAGTGTGGCCAGCAGGACAAAGGCAGTGACCAACCCACTGTACTTGACATTGGTGAGGCCACACCTTAAATTCTGTGTTCAGTTCTGAGCTCCTACAAAAGGGACATTGAAGTGCTTGAACATGTCCAGAGAAGGACAATGAAGCTGTTGAAGGGTCTGGAGCATAAGTCTGATGAGGAGCAGCTCAGAGAGCTGGGGGTGTTTAGCCTTAAGTAAAGGAGCCTCAGGGGGACCTTGTTGCTCTCTACGACTACTTGAAAGCAGGATGTAGTGAAGTGGGACCAATATCTTTCAGGTAACAAGAGGAAACAGCCTCAAGTTGTGCCAGGAGAGGTTTAGATGGATCCTAGGAAAAATTTCACCACGGAAAGGGTTGTAAATCTTTGAAACTCATTGCCCAGGAAAGTAGTGGAGTCACCATTCCTGGAGGTTTTTAAAAGATGTGTAGATGTGACACTTGGGGTCATGGTTTAATGGTGGACTTTACAGTGCTGGGTTAATGCTGGGACTTGTTGATCTTAGGGGTCTTTTCCAATCTAAATGGAATTTAGGAATCTATGATTTTATTATTCTATAGCTCTTCTAGGTATACGTCTGAATCTTCTCTGGCTTATCTGCCTTTTTTTCTGCTCCTGGATAAGCAATTGCACTGGTCTAAGTGGGAAAGAGAGAAAAGGCAATAATCAGTGGCTGAACATGTTCACATTTAATTCCCACTGTTGAAGAAACTCGGTTGAAATGCACATTTAATGCAGACAGGTGTTTCCTGACCTTTGCAGACACTCACCTGCAATTACAGACTTTTCTCACAGTCAGTCTTGAAGGGTTGGGATGCTGCTGACTACTCCCCACAGCTCCTGATGGACCTTTGCAGGATCTCAGTGAGGCTCATAATCCACAATTTGAGAAAAACACTTTAATAAATATGTAAAAGTGATGTATATACAGTTATTTAACTATAGAAATGGAGACTAAAGTAGCAGAGCAGTCCCCCTACACTTCAACATCATCCAGAAAATATCAATTATACCAGATTTTTTGCATTTTGGACTTAGTAGTGAATTCAAATATCAAGGCGTAATTCTTCTTTCATACCTCTATAATTCAGAAGTAACATGAGAGGAGAAGTTTATCACTGAACCTCAGATGAAAGTTACATCTGAATTGCTACAACTTTCAATTTTAAAAGAAAATATTTTAATTATGATGCAATGCAGTGGGAATTAAAGAAGCTTACATTACTGTTTATTTTACATGGTGCCCAGTCCTTGCCTTTTTTGTTTTTTAATTCCAAGGCAAATCTCCCATTGACTTCATTATGAGCACAGTGTGATACACCTCAACTAACATGGGAAAGCACAGCAGATCCATGTGGCAGATACTAAGATATAGCACTTAAACAAGGATAAAAACTAATTCTATGATCACATAGAGGTAAAGCAGGACTGCTTCCAGTTAAATCAGGAATACCTGAGTGGTAAAAGTCAGTGTAATTCTATGTATTCCTTTAAAAAAGAAATTAATTACAATTATTCTACACTCACTAATCTGTAACTTTAGGCCACTGCAAAACACACACCTCCATGTTTAATGCCAGGGCACAAACCAGCTAGGGTCCAAAAGCAATTTGGGTATCCTAGCTTGCATGAGCACCTACACTAGCAAATCCTGACTCTTGGTGGCCTTGCTGCCACAGGCCAAGTCCTGGAATAGCAAAGGCACATGGTTTCAGTGCTCCAAAACTACCCCATGATGGTTAGCCTGGAATTTTCCAGGTTATCATAGTATGCTTACCAGAACCAAGCCCATATAAGTCTTCTTAAATATGCAAAAGACCTGATGTATTTGTTCATTCTGCATTAGAATTTTGAAGCTGTTCAACAAGGAAAGTCTTACAAATGTGAGAAATATTTGGTTAGTATGAACATCTGTAAACCAAAGACTACAAGAATCGGATTCTCTAGCAGATGGGATACAATTTTCAGCAGTGATGAAATGATTTAAAAGTCAAAGATCTGTTTTCAAAGGGACAGGTGCTCAAATATCATAAAAGTCAAACGGAAATAAATTTGTGAGTCCAATTTAAAAATAGTTTTTCAGTCTGTGTGAAAGCATTGCATACTCATCTTTGAGAACTTATTTTATTGTCAATTTAATGAATCCAGCCTCTGGATTTTGGTATGGACATGTTCACATATAAACAGAGGAGAGCAAGTGCTCTAGTTCCCTCCCTTGGGAACTGGTGGCTGAAATGTTATGTTTTGGACTATGTAGGTGTTCAGAACATGTAACACAGTGTTTCATCCTGGTCCGAAGCTATTGAACAGGTCTTTCACTCATATGAATAGAAACATTTTCTCTCCAATATGGAGTAGATGAGGCCCGGAACTATCGCTGTACAAGATCCACACCTCTGTCATCAGTTCAGGGTTTGTGGGAGGAGGAGGTTATGAGCTCTGATGGCACTCCCCCCGAAGATCAAAGCACCCATACCAGCAATCAAACCACAAAAACTTTCACAAGGAGAGCTATGTTGCAGAGCTCTGCCTTTTGGTGGTCAGTGTTTTCCCCTGAATCAGCATGGACTGCAGATGGGGCTGCATGGCACATCCTGTGGGAGAAGGGACATGTGGCAATCTCCTGACACCATCCCACTGGGTGGAATTAAATCTCCATAGATTACAGGTTTGTTCACTGCTCTGCCATACCCATGTTCCCATCCATGCCCATGAAAAGGCACCCACCTCTCAGCTACTGCTGTCTGTACTGCATGGGGAGGAGCATGGTTACCAGAAATGGTTACCAGAGTAGTACAGAGATGTGAGCTGGGAAATGAGAAGGGAAGGGATTAAACCCAAGTTTGGATCACTGCAATTGTGTTTGTTTAAATTTCCTGGGAAGACAGTGTTCAGCCTTAGGGAGGCACGGGGAAGAAGTGACTCCTATATTTGTCATAACACAAAGAACAAAAAAAGCAGGAACTCTTTGAGACATAGAAAAAATAACACTTCATTCCATAAGGATTTCTTTTATATTGGTGATCTCTCTATGGATCTGTCACTATCTAGCAAAGGGTGGCCCATATTGGGTTGTTCTTCTATTTACACCTTAGTCTCTGAAGGACCCACAAGTCCTGGAGGTGACAATTTTCCTAATTTGGGGCTTGCCTCTCCTCCACAAGAAGAGATGAGAGGAGACAATATGACTGTTTATTGGTGTACTGCTCTCCCTTCTCGACTTGAAGTTTGGTACAGACTTGAAGCCTCCCAAAGTGGAGTTTGTTCCAATTTGATCTCTGCTACATTTACTTCGCTAACTTGACAACATCACTACCTGACTATGGGGAGCTTACTTAAGATGTGTTAATAGTTCTGTAATGTTTAAATTAAGGGCACTAAAATCACAAATAATTACATTTCTGTTGTTTGCATCCTATGTTCATGTGATCAAGGGTTTGAAAAAATTGCATGAATTTTGCATTTCCCCCTTCCCTCACGGTGGCACCAGCCCTCGAATTCTCATCACCCCTTCATAATCCCAAGATGGAAATTTTGAAGCTGAAGTGCCCCAAAAACCTTCTCTCATGCTTCAACTAGCACCATCACTCAGGCTTTTTCAGGAACATCAGCTCCTTACATCTTTCACACCCTGCTGTCATGTGCCAGTGTGATTGACACTGCTGGGAATGATCTGCCCACTCCTCCTGGATGTGGGCTCGGGCTGTTGGTGCTGCAGACATGCAGAGAGGAGGAACACAGACCCTTGAAGAGTGTCAGATGGCCGACTGCCAGCCAGGGCACAATATGGTGGCTACTGCCAAGCCAGCTGGGTCCTCGCTCTTCCAGCTGGTACAAAAGTTGCCAGGCAGCCTCCACTCCAAGAATTTTAAAGCATTTGTGGCTATAATCAATGCCATGTGTTTCTCTGTTTTTACTACATAGTAGAAAATAATTTATTCAGATATGCTAAATTATACATTTAATGTTTCATAAACAGTTCATTGTGAAACTCAGTTTTGGCATTAACTGGAAAATGCACTACTTTGTCATTGTGTATATTATTATAATGGTTCTTTTTTGTTTAATCTAAATACTGTAGCTCATTTAGCTTCTTGGATGTCACAACCAGCTCTAGACTGCATAGTTCTGCTGCTGTCTACCAGTTAAATGATTATTACTTAAACATTTTATAAATAACTAGTCAATAATCTTTTTTTTTTTTGGCTGTATGACATCTATATCATTTTATCTAAAAGAATTTCTTAAATTCTTTCATTTTTAGTGCATACTGAGAGCCCATAGCATGCTGATCATTGTCTTTCTAAACAAGAAGAGCTGAAAAAAGATTATTCTAATTAATTCAGTATCATTCAGTTCTTGAAAGAATTGAAAATGGCCCCTTTTTCATAAATGAGACATTGTCAGCAAATTAAAAATAGGAGTAGAGCCCAGGACATTTAGCTGGAGATTCAGAGATCTCTACCACTTGAGCTCAACGCGAATTTTCTACTCTTAGAACTGGTATGGAGCTTCTAAGCTTTCTTAAGTCCATAATGAGACATGAGATGATAACAAGGTATGTCAATACGTGCCTTTATTGTGAAGTCTTTCCTTGAAGGAAAAAAAACTGCTTTGTTTTGCATGGATTCAGAAAGTGTTGGCATAATTTTCATTTTCCTCTGCATCTTTAAGTTACAGTTTACTCTCCATGGTTTTTTTGGTGCAAGTTCAGAAAATAAAAGTGAGCTAGTGCAGCTTTGTTTTGTGTGGTGCACTGTGTTCCAGGAATTCCTTTCCTCCGTTAGATCTACCACGTGACCACCTAAGAATTTGTCTTTCTTCTTTCTGTTAAAAAAAAAAAAGTCAAAACCTTCCACTTTCTTGTCCTTTTCTACCATGTATGTCAAATTCTGCAATCATTCCAAAAAGGAAATAATTCTCACTAATGTCCACACAGTCACAAATAAATCACTTCAGAAAAGGTATTTAATTTAGACACCAGTGGAACATGATTTCCAAATTCCTTTTAAGACAAAAAAAAAATCTGGTTTAATCTTTCCTGTAATTTTATTTTAATTGAAGTTTATCACATTCTTTATACTGGCTTCCAAATGCCTCACCCTTTTTTCATCAGGGGGGCAACTCCTAGAAACGTGTGAAATGTTTCATTTGAACTACAAAAGCCTGGAAGCAGACTTACTGTGAATTCATCCTGCATTTGCAAATTGTCAGAGAATCTTTAAACTCCTGTGTCTACTGAGTTGTCTGCAAGCTTGTGTCTGCTGTCACAGGGCAGGTGTTGCTGGCTCTTGTTCTCGGGGACTTCCACAGCTGTTGTTCTGGGGCATTTCCAGGGAAAATGTGGTTCACCACTTAAGAAGCCACTCACAGTCTTTTGTGGCTTTCAGACACCTGTGCCTTGTGCTAGAAGAGAAATCTCATGCAAATCTTTGTGAATCCCCATGAAACTTAAATGTGTCCTCTTTCCTTGTAGCTCAAACAGTATCCAGAGGTGAGTTAATCCTCAGCCTCCTGGGGTCTGTGTACACAAGTATCTGAGGCCCAATGATTGCAAAGTTACTTCAAAGCAAAAGTAATTTCAGAACCATGTTAAAGCGGATGTGACATACCAAAGTGTGACCTGAATGAGCTGAGATCCAAGCATACATTCTCCTCTGCAGGTACAGGGACATCAGCCCAGAAGATATCCCAGTCTGGGGACAATAACATCTGAAACTGTCACAGCGAGACTTGGTCACCAACACTGCAGAAGAGACCTTGCCCCTGCAATTAAGCTGGGTAGTTGTGCAGAAGTGGAGGGCAATAGGAAAAACTAATTGTGCTTGTAGATAATGTGGGAAATACTGTACATAGAAGAATACTTGATATTTCTTTTAAAGGCATGTGAGCCTTCAGACCCAATCACAGCAGTGGTCACCATCCCATAGCAATAAGCTGAGGCAGCAGCTACCCCACTGCCTGCATTATGCAGGTGATCTGGCTGGATAGCCTCAGCAATTCTTGGAATTTAATACTTATTGATCACTGGAAATAATCAAAAGGCTCTAATATTATAACATATTAAAATAAAACCATATTATCACTATAATTTTTACCATAGTCTGTTTAAAACTGCTAGGCCATCTGTTCAGACATCTGAGGGATTTGACAAATGAGCTTCAGAAAATCTTGCTGAGGCAGTTGAAAGTGATACCTCTGTCAGGGTAGGAGTCAGCCATGGATCAAAATGTCTGGATGTCTAAATGGAAGCATCTAAGCTCCCATTGTCATCAACAGAGAAGAAGGGCTTAATTCAGTTGCTTATACACAAGCACTTGGTGCAATTTGAGACGTTCTAAAGGCACCCATCTCACCTGTGACTGCAACCCTGAAGAGCATGAATGTCTCATAGGCCCTGGGTTATATCTGTTGGTCTCTGAGTTGTATCTGTGGCTGTGTGGTTGCTTCTGATATCCTGGACATCTCACATGCCCAGATGTGGGCAGCTGAATAAACCCCAACCAATACACTAGAGAGCCTGGAGAACAGTTTGGAAGAATTAAGTGGGTTTATTGACAAAGCTGACATGAGAAGAATATGGGACACACCTCAGTGGCAGTAGCATCTCTGACCAGAGCAAGTATCATAACAGGGAGCCTCACCTCCTTTCTCCACCTCTCTCTCTAGTAATCTTGAAGTATTATATTTGAGTTTAATGCTTCTTAAGTTCCCTTAGCTTTAGCAAAAGAAGCCACAGCCATGAAGAGACACTATAAATTGTGAATGGATTACCAGTATCCCCTTCTAAACTGTAGCTTTTACCTCCCAATGGCCTAGTTAACTTGTGTGCTAGAATATTACCACATAGAATGGAAGGGCTTTGTTTGTGGATGGAATTGAAATTAAGAGCACTACAGTGGTTAATTTTGCAGCAAAGGCAATAACTTA
Organism: Calyptomena viridis; assembly: GCA_013390005.1. NCBI lineage: Eukaryota > Metazoa > Chordata > Aves > Passeriformes > Eurylaimidae > Calyptomena > Calyptomena viridis. The sequence goes on along the minus strand of WEIV01029530.1, from coordinate 48,801 downwards.
ATAGATAAAGGATGACCTTTTTTTTTTTTAAGATTAAAAAATGTTTCAAAAAGAATTATTTCTCTTCTTAGGTAAAATTCACATAAGCTTTTAATTGCTATTCTCTAAATATCAATAGTTTAGTTATTGTTCACTATTCACTCACTTTTCTCAATAGCAGCTTCATAGCTGGTAAAGTCAAGCAGATGTTTCTGTTTCAGTCTCATGCATCTGAAAATGGCTACTGATCAGAGAAGTTCTTTAGAACATGAATTTGTTTTAAAAAGATTTACATTGTGCTTTTACACTGAGTTACATTTGTATTCTTGTTATGGAAATATTTTATTTCAAATTTTGTGCTGATGCACTACAGATAATCAAGGACTTTTTAAACACACAGATCAGAATTCAGTTGTCCCTCACAGTTCTGCAGACTTTCTGTCTTTGAGAGTAAGGAATATCCACAGGTATAAGGAAACACAGTCATCCATGTGCTTTACAGTGAAATCACAGTCCTGATCTGACATACATGCAGAAAACTGCATCCTAACAGTCCAGTCATTTTGATTAAGACCTGATCTTGCAAAACTTATGGACATGCTTTTTTCCTAAATCCATTTCCCATAACTACTTCAAAGCGTTATTTCAGAAATACCTGTGAGTTTCTGCTACATCAAGGCTGTAGTGATATAGTGCTCATGCTGTGGTTTTTATTAGATGCTAAGATGTGACATTTTATTTATAGCTTTCTGACCCAGTAAAAGATCCATGCAAACACTAGGCTGCTTGATATAGAGAGAACTTGCCGTACATTTGAGCTATACCATTATTAAAAGCATTTCTCTAGACATTCCCTTTTGTTCTTGGATTGTTCTTGGCATTTCTAGAATATTTATGAATGTTTATGAAGGCACTTACTTGTATATTAAATGAAGTCTGTGAGTAAGTCATCAATTTATCTGGAAATATTTGCCTTCTGTGAAAACTTTTTTAGCTCTTCCACACAATTGCCTTTGAGGAACTGAAAAGTTTGAGCACAGCATTGTAGAGCACATCCTATAGAATGTATATAATCCTTTAATCAACACAACCACAGTGCAGCAGATTGAGTAACCATCTAAAGAAACTGAGGGAGCATTGTGCTTTATTCTACCCTAGAAAGCTTTGTAAGAGCTTTGCAGATGTGTTCTCAGTTACCAAACCTGTGCTAAATCAGCCTCTGAACAGACTTATATCAGTTAGTAGATGACTCTTTTTTTGATTAAGTAACAGATCTTAATAAATTCAAGACTACATGGAGAAAATACACTGATTTATTGCTCCAATACAGCTTACCCTGAAAGCAAAAGGAGTTTCACATTTGACTTCAAAGAAAGCAAAGCTGGACCCTAAACCTATAAACAGTATAATAAACACTAGTAAAACATAATACTTACTAAAGCAACATGAATCCTGCTCCTAAAAAGTACACATTTACTTGCTTTTATGCAGTTCGTGCAACTTAATACTAATGAAAATGAAATATGGCTGGTCATCGAGGTCATACTTGAGTACTGTGAGAGTCATATAATGTATCAGAAATAATATTATGAAATATATTTGCATGAAGTGCTGATAGAATTAACCTGAATTCCAAATAAATCAGTAAAACTATTGTATTATACAAATTGCTTAGCTGCAATTTGATGAAAAGCAAAATTCACCAACATGTTTCTCAATAAAATGCATACTCAGTTCTAAGTTCTAATATTGGCATACACTACAAAGCCGCACGTACATTTAAAGATTGTGTAAAATTGACATTAATATCAATTGAAGTGAAAACAGAGCAAGATTGCTTTGTTGGAATGAATGTTTCACAAATCGCCTATTAACAATAGATCACTTAGCTCTTCTCAGTGGTTTCACAACATAAGACCATTTCTTCTTTTTCTTGCCTTGGTATTCTTAGTTATTCATGTTTGGTGCAGCATAGATTAATGGGAGTCTGTCTTAGCAAAGACTAAATGAAGCCTAAGTTGAAGGTGTCCTGATTTAGCTCTGTGGGAGATAAATCACACTCCTCTTTTAAAAACCGCTGGAGATGGATCTTGCATGTTCACAACACACTTTCCCAGTGAAGTCTGGCATATCAACACCATTCTTTTGCTGTTTACAAGGAAATTGGGCAAAGGGAAATGATTTTCAATTTCAGCCTCCAGCCAGCGTGTACTGTCAGACAATGAAGCATAATGCTAAGTGCAGAACAACAGCTTGTCTGATAGACAATAAGTATTTTTGGTCTAGAAAAGTTTTTATGTTGTCCTTAGGCTTTAGACGATGATATTTCTTTTTCTAAGCTGTCTTCCTGTGAGAAAAAAGAAAACAAACCCACCAAAACCCAATATTCACCCTACTAGTATTTCCTGTGAAAAGATGAGGCTCTCACAGCTCTATAGAACAGTGAGCTTCCACGTGTAGGCCACATAATGGATGTTTCATGTAATTCCCTTCATTTGTGCCTTCATGAAAGAAAATCTAGACATCGTCTTCAGCAATGCTGCTTCATGATGTTGATCCTGCAAGCATATTCCAAATTAAACAAGTCTATTATTTCCATGTAATGTTGGAATACAGACAGGAAGAACAGACTTTAGTTTCCATTCCTAATAAATAAGATAGAAATATCACACCTCTACAGATTCTCAGCAAAGACCTTCAAATTTGTAAAGATACAACTAGAATAAATTGTTGAAGAGGTAACATTTCCTGTTCTTCCATCATTTTTATGTAAGAATGAGAATAAAGCAAATAATACAATTAGAAGTTAGCGCAGCATTTAGTGAAGACTAGACATAAAAGATCTTTCATCTACGTGAAGCCCAGGACTAATAAGAACTCTTTGGGAAAGGGATACTAAAAGTTAAATACACTGAACTGAGACTTCTTTATGACCTTCTAATACACAGTCATCTGAGGTACTTGCATAGTCCTATCACCAGGGAATCCTTGTGTCTCACTGTTTTCATGCTCTGGATTTACTACATCTCAATGGGGCACTGCTCATTTCCTCATTTTGCAGATTCAAAAATGAATTTTGCATCTCACTGAAAATCTCAGACAGTGGAGAGAACAGAACTTGTGTTTTGACTCAAGTGAAAAAAATTTTTGTCTTTGGAGAAAAAAAAAAGAAAAAAAAAAGAATTATGAGAGAAAGGTTTATAAGTTATCACTCACACGACTGTACCAATATGAAACCAAAAGAAAGCCTTGAGGCTAGAGTCCAGGTTTAGAGAATATGAGAAGTACTAGTAAAGGGAAAAAAATTATGAAATGCTAAATTACTATGCAGGCTTTCATGTGGTATGATTGTGCCTCTATGCATTTGTGGATGAAAACAAAATTCTAGTTATGGTTACAGAAAAAAGATCAAGTGTTTATTCTATTGCAATTTGACCAAGAGGTGTAATTAAAACTGCTGAATCATTGGATTCACTGCAATACACACATTGGAAAAACTCAGATTATAAATTGTCTTGGTTGGTATTTTACATTACTTTTATATAATGAACATCCTGTTCTCTGCTTAATCCTGCAATCCTACTTACCAGAAATGCCATTATTTGAGTCAGGGTCATGTTCAACTTTAAATGATATTTGCATAACAGAACCATCTGGCTTCCCCAAGGCCACACAGCTCAGGAGGACTAAGGTGATTGGGACATACTGCTTCACTAGGAGCAATTTGTTCTCTTTTGTCCAACTGAACTCTGTGGCCTTGCACAATCTCCAAGAATTTCGGTGCTGTTCAACTCAGTGTCTGTATCATATTTTTAGTAATTAGTGTTTCAGAACTATCATACTATTATTCTTCATATTTACATGTGCTGACGAATATTTGTTTGTATGTCACCCTATGTTTAAAATTATACCTTAAATGTATGTAGCATCGAATAAGTGTAGACTACACTGTATAATCTGAGTAATCCTAAAATTCCTTGTTTTGGTCATATTGTCTTAAGCAACACCAAACCCCAAAGAAATTGTTTGTGAGCAAATTAGATAAAGGGAGAAAAAAGGAAGATAAAGATGTCATGAAAGGGTTTGTTTGTTTGTTTGTTTAAAAGGAGGAATCTGAAAGAGAAAACAGGAGACCCCCAGGAACTTTTCTTAGGTGAGGTAGAATGGATGGAAAAGCATAACTGAGGCCAAAGGAAAGAAACAGTAAATCATATTTAAGAGTCTGACAGCAGGGCAGTAGTAAAAGGTATGGATAACTAATGCTGATAAAGAGGGAATATAGAACTGAACACTCAGTGAAGAGTATGAAAAACAGAGTACACGAATATTTTCATCTTCAAAAGTACAGTATTTTCAACCAGTTTTTATACAAACATCCACATTGTTAGCCTTGTGAGACAGCAAAGACATCTTGGATATAATCAAGGAGGAAGCTGAAGGGAAGGAAGTGTTGAAAGTAGAGGTGAGTAATGTATTCATTAGTGGCAATGGTCACAAATAAGGCAATCTGGTTAGAAACAACTGATGGGATACGTGAGTAGCAAGAAGTGGGAAATAAAGAGAGGATTCCATGAAAGACACAGAAGAAATAGCTGAGACAGATAAAAATGGGCTCCTTGCTGCCATGTCCCACACGCAATGCTGAGAAAAAGAAGTAAAAGAATAAGGAAATGTTGAAGTCAGAGATATGGTGTTGAATTACATTTTCCTTTGGTCATCATTCACTTACTCTTTAGGGAAGCAAAGCAGCTGAAGGAGAAACAAACACCACCTAGTTCATGTGCCTGAGGCTTTTACCGTCCAAGCATTTAAATCCAGAGGGCAAATGCCAGCAAAAATTACAGATGAATAAAAAACTAAATGCAATTGCTGCCAGGGAGATAGCCAAGATCAGAGAGGTAGTCATAGCTGTAGGGGGCATCAATAGATGAATCAGAGAGAAAAGAGATGATGGTGTAGGTCAGTGGGAAAATCCAGAGAGGTGTGTGGGAAGGACTGAGTGTGGACAGGCAGTGAGAGAAGCACTGCTGAGGGTAGTGTGCAGTAGCCAAAGAGGCAAGGCCAGCTTCAGATCCATATGGGAATAGCAAGGAGCAAGAATTAGAGTGTCACCATACAGGAGATGGGAAAGGATATTAAGGGAAGTAAGTAAATTGTAGGGAATTGGATTAATCAGTGAGTGTAGGGGTTGAGATAAGGGTAATAACGCATCCAGGAATAACTAACTTGGCACACTGGTACACTGGAAAGGAAGCAGTGAGGCCAGAAGGATGATAGAAATGAGACCAAAAGCAGATGGACACTGTTCCATGGTAAATGAAGGAAAGAAGATGATTCAGACAGCAGACATGGGGAGCTAAATGCTCTTACTGCAGAGTTTGATCTTAGACACACGTATGAGGACAGCAACAGTTACTAGTTGGATTTTGGAGACTAGAGCCTGGTACTTACATGAAGAAGGGGAAATAAATGAGAAGTTCATAATCAGGGTAAACTAAATTCCTCAGAGTGGGATTAAAAAAGATGTGGAGAGGTGTAGCTGAGAAAAAAAAAAAAGAATATGTGAGCCAAAGCAAACCACAGGTCAGGAATAAAACCCATCCATCTGAAAACTGTAAGACCAGTCAGAAGAAACAAATGCTGTCTTTCAAGTCTGCAAAACCATTCTTCCATTCTTTTTGTTATCTGAATTGCCAGTGACTGGAATGATCATGATCATTCTTTTTTTATTGTTGCAGTGAATCTTGTGAAATGAAACTTGAATGTATAAAACGTTAAAACATTGCTTGCTCAGAATGACCCATTAACATCACAGAATAAATAAGGGTATAACTCATAATTTGATCCAAAGCCTTCAAAGCCTACATTGTCCATAAACTGTGACTTCAGTGAGTATAAACAGCTCAGAGAATGTCCCCATAGGACATACATTAATACACAACAAAAAAATTATTATAATTCCCACACTTGGGAACTGAGCATTTTTTCTTCTTCATTGTGACTCTTCATGAGTTAAAGTTCAAATGTTAACTGTTAAGTATTTATTGACAAATATTCTAAAATACTCATTAAAATCTTAGATGGCACTAGCACTAGGTGTAGCTGAGAGTTTGCTTCATAATGCCACTCTTGCTAAAGGATTTACTGATGAGAAGCATCAGGAAATATAGTGAGTGTTACTTGAATGCAAAAGTGTTTACAAAAAGCAGATTTTGAAACTGGAATTCCAAACCCCAGCGAACATCCTCTCATGTAACCTCTAAATCCATCTGAAAAGACTTGGTGCTTTAAAGGACATCCATACCATAAAGCAATAGTTTTAGAAATTTAAAATGAATAATTTTAGAAATTTAGAAAATAAACACAATTTATTGAATTGTGTTCTTAAATTGTTCCTGAGGATAAAATGGACTGGCACATCTCCAAGAAACTAGGTGACCAAGAAATGCTTTTACTCCTCTTTTCTTTATCCTGTCAGTCTTTTTTATTTGAGTGGAGAGTGCAGGCTGTGTATTGGGAGGGAAGGTGTGAAAGCAATAACATGATAACAGGGAATTGACTGTGAGACATTGGAGTGAATAAAAAGTAAAGACTGAGAAAGAGGATTTACATTTTTTTTTCATAACAAAGTTACAGCTGTTGTGTAATGAGTTTATACTTGTCCTGTTCACTTTGCATGCTGTCTTTTTCCTCCACCCCACATCTGTCTTTCTCTGTGTATGCTGAACATTTTCTGGGCAAATCACTGCCTTTCCCTGTGCCTGGAGAGAAACACATCTTTTTTGGCGCTGGAGCAAGCTCCATAATGAAGAATGTGATTATAACTGATGAAGGATATGGATGAATCTTTCAACTTCACAAAATATTTACTATGATTCAGAGTCATGAATTCCTTTGGGCCAAGGCTTTCTCTCTGAAGATGCTGCAAGAGTTACCATATATTGTTGATATGACTGAAATTCAGAGTTGGAAGGAAACTGGGGCCAAGATTTTGAAGCACTAAGCAACTGCCCTAAAGCCAAATCCTCTGAAATATCACATGTTCGACATCTAAAACTACATATTTGTAATAATAGTGATGATAAATTTTGTAATAGTATCTAATATTTATATACTACTTATAAACCTAAAGTTTTTTCCAAGTAATTTTTCCCAAATGGATAATCAGAGTCAGATTTAGTTAGATTTTTGATGTTGTCAAGTAAGGAGCTTTTCAAAAGCAATTACAGTTTTTGTAACAGTTAAATCATGGTTCCTCTTTGTTTGAATGCTCAAGCACCTACAGTTGTCTGTAATGATGTTGGTTAGTCACAAATGAAGAAGGAACGTTGCTTCAATATTAAATTAAAAAAATATAAACTAGGATCATGATGATAATAAGGCTGTAATATTATGTACCCAAACCTATGACAGTAAGAAGCCCTGAAAGCAAGCATCTCATCCACAGCCTCCTTAAGAGTGCCAAGTCCAAGACCAAAGACAGCAGTCATGTCTCAGTAATGTACAATACAGTGATGCCCATGAACCTGTGGCATTTCTGCTAGCTATCTCTCAATACTGTTTGCCGCACTGCAAGTTTTCTGAAAATATTATTCATCCCAAACACTTGATATCTTTAGCCTTTTTTATATGCCTGACAGAAGACAGGGGTTAATAATTCAGTATGCTCTGTTCAATTCCCTGGGGAAATTTGTTCCGTGCCCAAAACTATTCTTCAATCAGGAGTTCATTCAGTATGTTTAAATCAACATAGAAATATTTGTAGGATCAGGTCCACTATGTAGGCTGAAAGGAAATACCTGTATAACCTAAAAAACACAGCCTACCTCAAGGTGTGCAGAACTGAAAGCAACTTATTTCATTAAGTAAAAGAAGTAGATTATCAGCAGGCTCCATGGCAGAGAAAGCATTTATTTTGAGGATCTTTCTTGTAGTCTTTAAAGAAATGTTGAAAGGTAACATTTAAAATGTATCTAACAACTGTCACCAGGAAAATTCTTTTCTCCCCATATTCTTCAGTTACTGAAAAAACTTGATCCTCAAATAAAATTGGAAGATATTTTCCTTTATGCTGTCACATTTCCAGATGGCTAAAATCTAGACTCCCTTCTTCTGCCTGCGTATAGCAGCCAAAGATTTACACAACACCAAGTAAACTGCTGTTCTGACTCTAAGCTTCCCTACTCAGTTTTGTAAGAGCCACAATAATGGAAGGAATAGATTTCTGATGGGATAGCTTTGCCAGCATACAGAAAAGTCTTTCTGAATCTCATTCACTCTTTTGCTGTCTTGTTCTCGCAGGCTTCCAATAAGTGCCTTTTTTGCAACTTTTCTATCAGGAGCTCTAAGAGTTATGATTACTTATATCCAAATAGTATTCAACATTACCAGATTTTCTGTTCTGGCCAGAAAGTGAAGTTGTCAATATAAGCTGTAAATATTTATGGCAACTATATTTAGGATTTTCACACAAATAGGACATGTAGGCTAAGGTTTAAATACAGACATATGAAGAATCAAAAGGAAAATCTCAGAACATAAATTATTCACTTTTGTTATGTATCAACCAAAAGGGCAAACAAATCACAGAGAGAGGACCAAGATCAATAATACAACTAGGAAAAAATGGTTAGTCTCCACTTACACTAACTATTCCACACTTACAAATACAAAAAATGTTGCTGTATAGTATTACCTCTCTCACCTGAACATTCACAAAATATTTGTTATATAGACTGCAATTTTCAAACAAGCTGGAGAGGCACAGGTCCTCTTTTCATGTACCAACATTATTTCATTCATGTCTTTTTTCACAAGGAAACAAAGAAATTAAATGTGGAAAGCCATGAAAGCCATCATGGAATTTGCTCATCAAGCATCAGTCTTTTTACAGTATTGTCGCAACTGTAGTTTTAAACCAAATGTTGATTGATTTATCTGCTCTTCATCTTGCAAGCTGGATGATGTTAACAGCAGTGGAATGTATCCTGTATTATAGTCGTGTTTGTATATCACCCCTTTGTGTTATGACGTTTATTTCTTCTAGTGACTTAAACAAATATTGCAAATTATTTTGAATAAAACTGTGTATATCTCCCTTGCATATTCCAAAATTTATCAGGTACAATATTAAAACTTTGACTTATTCCATGCTAGTGAAATATCAGGAGCATTAAAGAACCAGTAGGAAAACAAATGAGGAGAATATCAGTTTTATGGCAATGGCAGACACTGATTCAAGGGAATGAAAACTCTCTGCAGTGGAGAAATTAGGGGTACAGAAATGGGCTCTTTTTCCTTCACTGAGAACCCAGCATTGCCTGTATCCTAATTTCTGACTGTGTCCTAATTCCTCAGTGTGTTTTGGGAAAAAATGGTCTCCACTGCCCAAACCTGACAGTAGGCAGTACCTGGAGGTCTGCAGAAAGGATGTGATGGCGAGGACTGCCCTGCCTGGGGCCAGAAGCTGGTGGGGCCCTAGAAACCAGGATAAACTGTGAGGTGCCTCAATGCTGTGTCAACCTCTTCCGTGCATTCTGCCACCCTCTCCTGCCTGCTCATGCCTTTCATTTTCACCCGCTGCTGCCAGGGAGGTTCTTGTTGAGTTACTTTGCACTGCAGGTGGAGCTGGGATAGGGATATCAGGGGAAGACATGCTGACCATGGCCAGGATAGCATTAGTGAAGGAACCTGGACATTTCCTTCAACAAAGTGTTTGAAGCAGTTCTCAGTCATCCCAACTGCTAACAATCATATATCATGGAGCATCTTGGGAAGCAGAGAACAGAAATTCCTACTTTATAATTTCTAGAGAGGCTTGGACATAGCACAGGTACAAACAGCTTCATGGTCTCAAAAGCAAAGTCCTTCCATCATATGTGGGGTGCTGAGAGGGTCTTTAACACCTGAAATGTCATGAAGTGTCAGTTTCTCCAGAGACAGGCAGATCTGTTATATATCTGGACATCTGCGCTTCAGCTCTCCAGCTCTCTCTTCCCTGTTCCAAGTCTTGGGAGTGGTTGATAAGGTGCCAGAAGGTCTGTGTCAACCTCAAATTGGGGAACACCAAACCAAGGATGACAGAGATCTTTACTACAGCACTTCCATAGCCTGAAAGGGACAGAAATGCCTAATCCTGGAGTGCTCTCCAAAAAGGAGGGCTTATTTCTTCACCTGCAGCAGTTGTGAAGCTTTCCAAATAGTCAGGTAAATAAAACAAAGCAAGTTAATAATTTGTTTTATGCAATGGCAACAAGGCTGTTCTTCTTGAAGCTGTGAGCCAGAGTGATTAAAAGTTCATCGGTGATTGAGTACCATGCAATATGACATGGAGGCTTTCCCACAGAGCCCTATAAATCTTGGAGCTGGAAGGGGTGTGCAGGGGTGGGGTGTGAATGAGCCTTGGCGGCGCACGACAGCCCTGCAGGAGCCCGAGTGAACTCCCACCCTCGGGCTTCACAGAGCTTTTATTGCTCACCAATGGCCAAACCTCACTTTCTTTACAGTCAGTGGGCATTTTGCCATCGCCTTTCTTGAAATAAGGCTTAACACGAGCGGAGAAAACAATAGGAAAACAGAAGCCAAGCCCTGGGCTGCAGAGTCCATGGCAAGTTTCCATAGCTGTAACTGGCACCCAGTGTTGGTCTCCTGAAACAATGTCATTGTACCTGCTCTTTGTCTGCAAAGCACATCTTTTATAATTGCAAATGTATACAGAAAAAAAAAATTATACATATTATTTTTTCTCTTTGTAGTGAAGATAAAATCTATGAGCTCATACGGATAATAGTGCCTACACATTTTCTGAAATCTAACGCCTAACTTAAATGTCAAACCTTTATTATTGTTGTCTGTTTTAAATGAGGTGTGTCATTTGCAGACTAGTCTACCTCCTTCAAAGAGCCTGTGCTCAAAAATATCATTAAAAAAAAAGGCAGGATAAAAAGAAAATAAATGAGATAAAAGAGANTCTACGGGACACTAATTTACACTTGGATTAGGAATTCAAATTGAGATTATAACGGTGGGATTATGCTGACTCCATGAAGAGTTCATGCATCAGCCAAGTATATTACAAGCAATATCTAAATAGCAGTAATTACACAAAGCCACACTCATGCATACAGTTAAATCCTACAGCCTGACTGGCTACCTACATTACTACTGCTAAGCTTATTCCTATATTTCCTATGCTAGCCTACCTACCTCTAGCAGACTGTATGTCCATCTCACATAGACAACATGTCTGTCTCTAGACAACATGTCCGTGTCTGGACAATATGGCCGTGTCTGGACAATATGTCCGTGTGTCTCTCTACGCAAGCAGCAGCTATATAACACAACTATATCGTTTACATTAATCACCCAGTGACCTGAGGGTTAAGTCTCCTATCCAACCGCAGACATCAGGCATCAGACATCAGACATCCACGGGACACAGCCTGCTGTAACCTCTCTTCCAAACATGCCCTCATCCCAAAAGGTGCCTTGCTCCTTGCACACCACAAGATTAGGGGAAAGTGCACATACATTTCACATCTTGTCACCATCTTTTGAGCAATGCCCAAGTCCAACCTCCCTGCAGCATCAAGTCTTTAGTGTGACTGCATTACAAGACAGCATTACCCCTCAGAGTGCATACTGCTCCATATGCCTGGGCATATACGGGAGCTCAACTCAATGCCAGGTGGTCCCTGGTGAGGGCTATGGCATCCAAGAGGCGGCACTGTGGACACATGTTGGATGCTCCATGCTTTCAGCTGGCTCCTGCCAGCTGCCAAGGCTGGAGTAACTCAGATCCCTTACAGAAGACAGAAAGATTACTCACTGCCTTAGGCAAATCTGCCTCCTAACTCTCCACCTCAGCTGTTTCTCGAAGCATGACTTTGTGATTATAAATGTTATGATGGCCTCCATCCACATTCACTCTTACAGGCTTCTGGCAACATGTTGGCATTACTTCACAGCTTACCCCTTTTGCCTGCATTTTTTTGAGCAAGCTACAGCACCTCATTGTTTACTAGAACATCTATTATAATCTGGTCGGATCAGAAAGCCTGACATTCCTCTGTGCAGCAGAGCTGTATGCTTTCAACCTGAGGTCATGGAGCTATTAGCACTTCCAACAAATGGTGGCATCAAGCTGTGTTGCAATACTGCGAAATATGCCACATCAGGGCTTTTTCTTATTTCATTCTGCCCTCAATTTCTTTCTTCAATCCTTCCCTACCTATCCCAGAGAGAAACAAGTCATTTGGCAAGATGTGAAATCAGTTTTCAGTCTTTGGCTTTCATGATTTATGAAGAAATTCTTCTGCCTCAAGTCATCTACAGGAAGGGTCTATTCACTGTGATCTTGGTATTTGCTTCATCAGTGGATAATCAGCCTTCATAGCTCTTCTGGCCTTGCATGTACAACCTCACCTTAGGTAACAAAACACTTGACCCACTTTTCTGTGCAGCACAATAGTATATCGTGCCTTTGAGTATTGTATTCCATGTCTATTTTATCTCTAGTTATTGCCCCCTAGTCATTCAGTTATTCTATTGAAACTCTAGGAATACAAGCAAATTAAAGGAAGTTAAGGTGACAGTGAAATTCCCCATGCTCAGCATACTACCTTGAAATGTAAGTGACTGTTTGCTATGCTTCATGGTTTCCAGCAGTAGTATTTAAGTAGACTACTTATGAGGCATGGCATTTCACACTATGGAAAAGAGAAAGCAAATTCTCTCGGGTTGAATCATCGTATCTGGAAATGCAGCACATGCCCAATTTACACAAACTGCATTCATAAATCTGAATTACACACTGTGTGAAGAGACACTCATCCAGTATATGCTGGTGGAAGCATATGAATGAAGCAAGGAGGAGTTCCAAATGGAAAGCTGGAACTTAAAGGAAAAGAAATGGCACATTTGTTGTTTCTGTCTAGGTTTGGGGGGGGGGGGGGGGCGGGGAGGGTAACAGAAATTAACACAAGACCTTTATCTGAGATGACTATCTTAGAAAGTAAATTGCCAGAGGAGTTGACAGCTCACACAGACTTTGCCCACACGAGAATTCTCACTAAAGAGAAATGTTGGATCAGACAAAAATCATGCCTTGGTTGCACAAGGCACGGTACCTATCAGGAGTTTTTAAATATGTGGTAACCATAAAGGGTTTGCTTATGGAGCACTCAATGCTAACCAGAAGTCAGCTGCTGGGAATGATGGGTGTCCTCTGCTGCTCCTTTCTTCTTACAGGAAAATGTAGTCACTGAGCCTGTCCTCTTCCAAGAAAATGTCATAATGAATCCAGCCTGTTTTGTTTTGGGGTCTTTTGCATGAAATCTCATGTATTCCATTTTTCTATACTGCAGAGTACCATGTTGGATAACACAATGGAGCATTCACACAGATTACAGATTCCACAGAATCCATTCTTCTGGTAACACCTCTGTGCCCAGGAAGGTGAGAATTTACTACAGAAAGAGCAAAGGCATCCTGAATGAACATCCATGTGTATGGTCCAGGATAAAAGTGTTTCCCATAGTCCCTGATAGTCTCAGTTTACTGAGGTCCTCTTTTTCATAACACGTCTAAAAACTCTTTAGCATTGTCATTTAATTATGGTCAGGGTTTATGCCTTGATCTGGCAAGATCAAACCCCATCAGCACACACTGAAGGTTTAATTCTGTTGACATTCATATTGTAACCACATCTAACCAAGAATTCAACTTGCCATTAAATCAGGTGTTAGAAGCCCAAACAGAAGTTGGAAACCTGAATGCTTGTCTCGATCTGAGCCAATAACCTTCCAGTATTACATTAAGTAATACAACTAACATCTGTCCCCAGCAGAAAGCAACAGCACATAGCACTGTTCTGAGTATTGGCCTAAAATAGCAGTAACTGTCAGAGTTTTCTCTCCATCACATTTCCATTGTTGGTAGTCAGTATGGTAGTCAGTATATTTTTAAGGTAAAAGGATATGAAGCCCGCTTCTTTTATGCAAGTATATAAAAGAATCAAAATTACATAAAGAGCAGCAAAAATGGTTGGACTTTCTGATCTTCAGAGTTTTTTCAGACTTAAATGATTCTGTGATTCTAAAAAGAAAGATCAAAGACACCAAACTGTTCTGATACAGTGAACAGCTGTAGACATAAGGAATCTTCAATCTTGGAAAAATTACTAAAAAGGGTCATGAGAGATCATAAGTAGAATAGAAAAGGTAAATAGGAAATAGGGAATTACTTACCACTATTACTCCCAATAGAAGATTGAGAAAGAGGACATTAACTGATTATAAGAGATCATAAATTCAAAACAAACATGAGAAGGTACCAGGGGTTTTTTGTTGCACAGCTTGCTGTTAAACTGTGAAACCTCCCACCACAAGACATTGAGGTATACATACGGTCAAAACACAGCTGGAGATATGCCTGGAAGAATTGAAAAGACATGCTGGTGGCCAAGGCAGTCTTGCAGTTGCCAGTCACTGGAAATGGGAGCACATGTCAGGGAACTATCACTGCATTCCTGCTCCATTTTGACTTGCTTCTAAAAATGACCACTACTGACAGTGTTGGAGGCAGAATATTTAGATACAAGGACATTTTTAACATTCGATGTGGTAAAGATATTCTTCTGTTCTCATACTATGTATGTATGAAAATCACCAGAAACAGTGATGGAAACTTCCTAATCTCATCCAAAGGTTATATCTGGTGCATTTGTAGCCCTCTTTTCTCTTTCCCAAAGTGTATGCTCAAAGCTACCACTATCATATATCTTTCCAATGGACCAGCAATTTTCAATGTTCTAGCATCTCTTTGTGTAAAACTTTTGCCCTTTTCTTTATGAATAGGTCATTAATGTTTACAAAAAGTTGGAAAAGGCTTCTTTTCAAGGGCCAGATCTGCCCACTTTTTCATTTCTGAGGTACAAAGCTATGAGTGGTCTATTGTGGAAAACAGCTTGCAAAGGTTTTGAAAATGTAAATTAAATAAAGTAAATTTGTCCCTTATTTGTTGATAGGGATAGAGGAACAATACAAATTTGCAAGTTTAAAAATTAAAATGGGTGTGTGAGATTTTTTTATGTCCAGAGCAGCTTCCAGAGGGAAATTGGTGCCAAAGGAGAAATTTAAAACATAATATAACTAAATCAAGGAAACAAAAAAGTTCCTTTTCACTTACACAGAAGCCTTGTTGAAAGAGAAATACTTGTGGGACATGAGGAATGAAAAATGTCAGCATGCAACTGCTCAGGCTTGCCCGATTTGTAGCTCCCACCTCATGGCAATTGCTGAGAGTTTTGTAAAAGAGCTTCTTTGTCTCTAGAGAAAGTATTGCTTTCAAAGACAAGAAAAATCCACAAGCAACCTCTCACTTTGACACACAGGTCATGACATTAAAAGAATAATGCGAAGAATCATAAACCATAAGTTTCAGTTGGGAAAGCAAATGGCTTGGTAGGAGGGAGGGAGAGCTATTTATGCTATGATCTGCTAACTCTCTGTTTACATATATCTTGTTTCTTCCTAAAGACAAACAACCGAAAAAAAACCCCCACCAAAAAAACCAGGCATCTAGTAAAGTCCTGCAGAATGAGCCAAAAGGGCAAGATTCTTTAATGAGTCCACAGTGCCAACAGTTTGCAAAGGAGGAGGATAGAACAATATAACTTCTAAAAGGAAGTGGGGTTATTTTGACATCTCGTTGAAACATTTAGGTGCAGAGGGGAGATGCCAGCACAACGAGTCAGTGCTGCAGCAATCCAGACACTGGAATGAGCACATTTCCTGGCGGGTGCTTTGGGAAGTTAAAGATCGTGTAAGCCTGCCAAAGGGAATGGGGGAGAGGCAAGAGGGAATCATGCCAGTAGAGTTGGCACACAGTCCCATCTCTGACGTGGGGAGAGTTGACAGTTTTATGGATTTCATCATTTTGCCAGAATCAAATTCAGCAACCAGTTTTGCTTGAAATGCTGTGAAAACCATGGTGCTGGCAAAACAAACCAGTCTGGTATTTCCTTGACCAGAACTAAGAGGTGGCAAACCTACCTTGACGGGCACATCTTTTAACACAATGTTCTGAGCTACATCCCATCCCTCTGCTGATGCTGGAGATGGCAGCAGTAACATCAGGGTTGTTTCCTGTATGCCTTGTTTGCTACACTGCAATTAGAGAAAACTGCCGAAAAATGATGCCAGCAGCTTCACTCTAAAAGAAACTGAAGAAAGCAGAAGAAGTGGGCCCTTAATTCCGTGAAGAACTCTATGCAAACCAGAAGTGATTTTTTTTAAGGAAAGGGAGAACTTGGTTTTTTAAAGTCCTTGAACTTTTGAATTTCTCAGTTAGCTTGTGAACTCAGTTAGCTTATGGGTCTTGGACTCACACTCATTACCAGATGAGCAGGTGTGGACCACAGTTAGGGCTAAAACACACCCCCAATTACTCTTCTTACTGGAATCCCCCTATCACATCTGCAGTGGTTTTGAAAACTCTGGCTGTTCTTCCAAGTGACTGCAGCATAAAAAAAGACATGGAGATATCTTTGGAGTGATGAGCAAGTGGGTATTTCCAGAGCAGAAACCCCAAATACAGCCAGTCTGAAAAATTTTGGTAAACTCTCAAGTTCAGACAGGAAAAGCAGAAAGGATAATGTCGCCCAAAAAGGACCAGAGAGAACAGCTGAAAAGCAACCCTTTTGAAATATTTTGGGAATAGCAGTAGCATATGACATTGACATAACTCAAAGCATTTATTATTGTTGTCGTTGCTGTTACTGTTATAATTTGTAAGAATGAAATTCTCCTCCTGGCAGGTAGCCTGCAAAAAAGGCCATGAAACCACTTTTAGTCCTGAGCCCTTTGAGAGGCACCATCAGAGGACCCCATTCTGCAGACCAAACTCACCATATGCAGGCAGAGCTGAATAAATAGCTTTAGTCTGTGGATATTTCTCAATATGTGCTGATTTTCCCAGCACATGAAGAAAAAGAGTTGCCACTGTTCTTGGTATCTACTGTAAAATTAATTAAAAATGGTAGCAAGGACTGTCACCTTCTCCAGGCAATCAGCAGAAGATTTCTAGACAGTTCAGATTTAATGCCAGGGGAAATAATTTGATTAATCACTCATTACCTGGCTACCTAATTTGTATGGCTGCTTCAAATGGAAATTAAGTTCTCTGTTTATGAAAAGAATACAGTAAAAAAGTTTGATAAATAGATATATTTGAAGATTGTGGAATATCCAAATCAATCTGGAATCCAGCTTTGATGCTAAAATATGTCTCTGCATTCCTGGAAGTATTGTAGGAACGGAACTAAGAAGGAGTCAGGAAGCCATAGATTAGTGAATCTGATCTTTGTGGTAGGCAAGATCTTTCTAAAGTTAATAGAGAATGAGATCACAAGCAATCTAGAGAATTTTTGGTTTGTATTGTTTTTTGGTTTTGGGGTTTTTTTGGTTGGTTGGTTTTGTTTGTTGGTTTGGTTTTGGTTTTTGGGGGGTTTTTGTTGGCTGAAGGGTTTTTTTTGGTTTGGGGGTTTTTGTTTGTTTTAAAAGAAGAACAAGAAAAAGTAAGAAAGAAAAAGAAATTTTGTCACCATGGTTTCAGCAAAGGAAGTGGCTGAAAAAATTGGAGGTGAATTTTTGAGGAAGTGACAAGACAGAACTCAAAAATGAAATTGCAAAATCTTCTACTTGGCATGCTAAAAATAATACAAACCTCATAGTAAAGATATCCAGGAGTTTCAGCAGAAAGGGCAGAAGTATGTAATAACCACATCATTCAAGTATACTATAAAAAGCAGAAACTTTCTGAGAGCAGAGCGGAGTTTCCAGATTTCAGTCAAGGAGACCAAACCTTGCTCTGTGAAGCTGGCATCTGTGAATTATCTTAGCCAGTAGACAGGATCTCTTATGCACATCTTAAATGCTGTGACAAGCAAGAAAAAGTAAAATATAAAATATTGCTATAAATTTCCATTGAATAAAAGAAAAAGCAGTCATGACTTCCTTGCTAATCCCACAGTAAAGCCCACTTCCCTTTGATAGCACCAGATTTCTAAGGAAAGTCAGATGCAGCTAATTCCCACTCCCTCCTCATAGCAAATTCATAAATAAAAAGACAAGAATGATTTTAGAGAATTAAAGAGAGTTTCAGTTGTAAACTCTAAATGCATCCAGCTAAAAGCTGATTTGTTTGTTATACGAATACAGCAGTATGGCCTGGCCAAAGCATCAAGACCTGGATTCTCTTCATGTTCGTCTTTATGTTTTGCTAATCCCTGCCATGTCTCAGCATTTCTGGTTTCCCACATGTATTCCAGTGTTGGTTGCTCACTCCCCGAAAACTCTGAAAACTACAGGTGAGAAACAGCATTCAACAGATGTGGGGTAGTATAACTCTATTGTCATTTGTGATTGATTTAATTAGGCATCCTGAGTAAGGGATTCCTTTTTTAACCTTGCTTTTATGCCCTTCAACATTGTTTCCAACAGCCTCCTAAACAAGTTTGCAATATACAGACAGGATGGGCAATCTCTGAGATGGGTGGGAAACTGGATCATGGGCTGCACTGAGAGAGTGGTGATTGACAATTTTGACTCAGGCTGGCAGCCTGCCACAAGTGCCCCAGGGACTGACATTGGTCCCACACTTTTCAACATCTTCATAAATGTTGTGGAGAAGAGCACTGAAAGGAACCTTGCCAGGTCTGTTGATGACACCAAAGTGGGTGGCATGGTAGACATGTCAGAAGGGAGAGACATCTTACGGAGACATGGACAGGCTGGAAGAGTGGGTGTGCAAGAACTGTATGAAATTTAACAAGTGCAAAGTCCTGCACCTGGGACAACATAACAAGGTGCCCAGAACAGGCCAGGATCTGTGTGGCTGGGGAGCAGTGCCGCTGAAAGGGACCTGGGAGTCCTGGTGGATGACCAGCTTGTCAGGCCATACTTGGAATAGTGTGTCTAGTTCTGGCCCTCACAATTCAAGAAAGATGTGGGCAAAGTAGGGAGAGACCAAAGAGGGACCATGGAGATGATCACAGGGTGGAGAACTGCTCTCTGAGGGAAGATTGAAGGAGTCTGAAGGTCTTTTCTCCCTGGAGAAAAGGAGGCTCGTGGGGACCTCACCACAATACTCCATTAATTAAAGGGCAGCTACAAAGAGGTTGGAGCAACAGGTACAAGTTGCACTAAGAGACATTTCACCTCAATATAAAAAAAAATCAATTTACACAGAGAACCATCATTCACTGCAACAACCTCCCCAGAGAGGCGGTGGAGTTCTCATCCCTTGAGTTTTTCAAGATGTGATTATAGAGGCTTCTAGATAATCTTACCTAAACTCCCTTCCTACAAAAGCTTGGACTAGATAGTCTTCCAAGGTGCCTTCCAACTTGAGCTGTTGTATGATTCTATGATAACAATTGTTGGAAACTAAAAGTAGTATCTTGCAGAAAAGGCCTTAAAGGAGACTGTTTTAATGCTTATTCCTTCTTTTGTGTAAAGAAAAAAATCCAGTTTTGTTATGTTATCTCTGGAAGCTCATGTATTTCACCCATTTGTCTTCACTGTTGCTACATATTATTTATTGTTATCTGCTGGGAGTGTGTCTCCACCACGGTTGTAGTCAGGATTATAGGTGCCCTCAAAGGAAGTTGCTCAATAGTTCCCATTTTCTGCACTTTGGTTCACAGTAGCATAGTCTGGATGACCTGAACCCCTTCTGGATGAAACTGAATCCTGTTAATCCTGTAAACGGGATGAAACTGAATCCTATAAATCAGTGAAAAGGAAAGAAATCAAAGGGGAGGTTAACACACCAGGCTACGAAGCACAACAGCTGAGCTTAAACACACAGTTAAGTTCTGCTGCCTTAGCCAAAGGGGCCGGTAACATCTGGCAAAGTGATGGGGCAGTAACCCTGACTCATAACATCCACAATCTGTCCAGCATAATTCCCACAGTTTTCTTTTCAGCACCCATAATTCCCTTGTTCTTGTAAATCAAAATAAATAATCGATGTCAAGCATAGACAGAATATTTGAGTCTTTCAGCTGGCTAAAGAAGTGACATTGGGGACAGGGAGTCAGTATGGTTTGCCCTACACTTAGTATGTTCTCTTTAAAGTTGCACCACTGTATTAAGTCCTATTTTCAGAAAACAGAAAACAATGAGCAGAGACTTGCAAGAACACCACCAGCTTCCATCTGTAAACAATTTGATACTTGCTTTCGGCAAATTTCTAAGCATTCCAGTTTTAAACAGACTTTGTACCAGTATTCTCACCAGCAATGCTACAGTGTTGAAATATTCACAAAACTGAGTACAAAATATCACAATCACACTTGGACTGAGAAGTGTATTTTTGTGAATGGCTATGCTCACTGTTCTCCTGCTTTTAAGAGGATTGTTGGAAATATGAAAGTGTAACAAACAAATCTGACAAAATCAGGTGATTTATTGCTTTGAGTTGGTCAGTAGTCAGAAAAGTGTTTTTCACTCCCGTGTCTTCATCTGCACTGGGGGCTGACTCCAATTGTTCTGAATTCAGTCTATCATGATAGAAATAACATTTAAAAGTACTATCTTCATCTGCTGTTTGTTTTCTAATATACAGTTTATTATAAATTTATGTATGATGCAGAGGTCCTTGTAATCCATCAGTGAGGCCAGTATGGGTCTTTGCTGACATCAGAGCTTTGGATATCTTTCTTTCCAATGACAAAAGAAGACACAAATTTCTCCACACTTTTAAACAAAAATCAAAGGTGAGCAGTTACTCTGAGCACAAGCTGGAGGTTAGTGAAAAGTCTTACATAAAGCATGCCCTCCAGCCCCATGCTACATGTCTTCCTGGCTTGGGCGTGTCAACTTCTTTCTGTCTTGTTTCAAGAAAGATAAAACAAAACTTAAATGTATTCCAACATCCAAATAATCAACTATTTCCAGTGCAGATAAGAATTTTATCCAAAGGGAATATATTTTAGAAGCCAGACTAGGCCAGCTAATGATATTCAAACACCAATGAAGCAGTAAGTCTGCCTCCAACTTGCTAACAAGGCTGTTTTGAGTTATGCTCTGTTCCTGTTACAGCAACTGTCAGATAAATAGTCTTGCTCCTTTGTATGAAAATGAACAGGCTGGTTCACTTTAATCCCCCACCCTCCAAATATATTTAAACAGTAACATGATTAGGATAAGGATATATTGCAATATGAGTTGGAAAAGTGCTAAGGCTCCGGAAGCACGCACTATAAATCAAGCATTTAATGATTTAAATCAAGAACTTCAAGCAGCTGCCCCTGGGAAACACTGAGAGAACAGACTGTGCAATGAAGCCTGATGAAAATTAATTTAGCAGACAAACATTTTTATCTCATGGACTTTATAGGAATTACAAAAATAAGATGCTGAACTTCATAATATATTTTTATGTTCTTATGCTAAGAGTGCTTTCTACAGGCCATACTTCTATTTCATAAGTAGAGTACAAATCCTGTTACCTTGGGCAAAAGTTAATTTGAGAATTTTTTTCTAAGTTGGATGATTTACCTATATGCCTTTCAACTGCTGTTGTGTTATCTATGGAAAAGGTCCTGACCTCTGAAGGAGCCATGCACCTAAGCAACACCCAGGGTTGTTCTCCAGAAAAATCAGACTATTTTATGAAAGGAAACACACTCCAGATGAGGGACCGTCCTCTTAAAATTCTCCTGAAGCGCCATAAAATCACAAGCAGTGTGAACCCATGCAAGCAGACACTGCCATCCAGATGCTCATCCCTGCCATGCTGCAGCTCCCTCCATGTCCCAGCACAAACATAGATTTAGCCACATGAGGAAGATCAGAGGAATAATCCTTGTTACAAACTCATTATTTATTTTCCAGTTTAATGTTAACCTGGGTTTCCTGTAGGGTTGGTGCAGGAATAGGATGAGATGATTTGGGCTGGTAGGCACTTAGCAGCATGGCTGAATTATATTGACTTAAAGTCATGAGCTTAAGTCAAAGCTCATGAGACTACAGCCTTAGTCTAGAAAGCAGTGACTCAACATTTTAAACTGATTATTAGATCTACGTATGTACAATGGCATTATGTACTCATTACTACAAAAAACACAGAAAAAAAAACCAACAAACAGTGAGCAAGGACATATCTTCCCACCAAATTTTAAAAGTTAGTGGTGGTAAAAGGAATCTGTTGCAGACTGGAATTCATATAAGGCAATGATATTCCCTACATGAAATGGTTCTCAGATCATAGTGTGGCCTGGGGAGAGGAGAGGGATGCACACCACAATCCATCCTGCTGCTAATGTCAGCTTTTCTAGGCCTCTATATTAGGATTCAAGCACCAGTTAAATCCTCCTTAAATCTCTCTTCAAGTATTTTTGCATTGGAAATGTGTAGAGGTATTATTATATTACACCCATGTGCATGCTCAAAAGGTTAGAATAGGGCCTTGGTTTATTCATCTGCAACCCTCAACAACTCCTGGAACTCAGAGGTGTAGGTAGATGCTGACTTCCACAGTAACAGAGAAAAGAAGTGCTGTAGGCAGTGATTGAAAATGAAGTTAGAAAACTCCTGTCTTAAGTGAAAATAGCCCTGCATCATTTTAAACAAATTTTTCAATCACTGTATGTAAAAAAAAGAAAAAAAAAAAGAAAAAACAAAAGAAAAAAAGAAAAGGGATAAGGGCATAGAGCGAATAAAGCCTACCTATCTCAAAAAGTGTCAGATATCAAATAGAATAATTGCAGTAAAGTGCTTTTTTATCTTCAAGTGATCCTGTCCTCAAACAGACATAAATATATAAATCCAGTAATTTCCCTATTATTAGTACCTATTTAATAGTGTTCCAGTTTCAAATATATTTATTGTGAATGATAAAAGCTTTGTATTTTTGCTTGGATTAAATTGGTAACAGTGCAGCAGTTTTCTAAGTTTGCTGTTCACACCCAACGGTGCACATGGTATTTCTTTCTCACTAATTCCAGCATGGTCTTGATTGCAACATTTAACATCACTGCTTTCTGTGCAAGCAAGAATCATCAAGAATGAGAGGAAAATGATAAAAGATCCAAAGTCAACAGAAAATCAATCTACATTTAGGAAGTTTTGTTCAAATGGAACTTTTTTGTTTTCCCTGCAAAGCTATAGAAAAGCATAAGTATTGTGGCTTTCATAATTTACATTGATAAAACTGCTGTATCCTACATATTATAGAACAATAACATAAATTAATGTTAAAAAAAAATTAGACGTTAAATTACAGCCAGTAAAGCTCCGTAAGATGTCTGTAATACCAACAGAAAATATTTCACCGAAGCATTTTTCACAAAGCATGTAGCCTACATTTGTGTGACTCATAGTCATGTTATCAGAGATTCAAGGCCAAGATTTTAAAACAAAAGTGCAATTTTCTATTTTCTTGTTTATCTGATATGAGCATTTTAAGAATATTTAAAGAAAAAGCAGGAGATGAAGGGAATTATTGAAGTGCAGAGACTAGTATCCATGCATTTGCCTGGATACATGTGGACACATACCAACATAAATCAAGCAGAAGTAATGATAGTTTTGTTAACATTGCCTAAGAAGATTCTACATTTTGATTACTACATTGGCAAACTTAAACCCTTCGTTAGTTTAATTCTCCATGACAGGAACCTGGTGAAGCCCAGGTTGAAACTTTCATCCAAAAAATTGAATGCTTTTTTCTGAGCTGGAAACTGATATAAATACACACAATCTGTTGTCTTTAGACAAGTTTCTGTGCATCAGCTGTACCTTCACGGCTGGATGAAGCCAAAACATTTCACCCCTCTGTCGGATGGATTGAGCATGCCAACATACTTTAACACCACAGCTCTTTAAACACATGATAATACACAGTAAATTGTGGTAACTCAGACAAGACTTCTTCCATTAAAGAGAAATTTGTGGTAACTGTGATATTTTGCAACACAGACTATATGTCTGAAAAGGGAGGGATTTTTCTTCATGTCCGCTGGGGACAGATTCAAAGTTGTGGACTAAAATAAAGTGACAGAAGTTTAGGTAAGACGCTGGAAAAATACTTTCAATAGTAGTGATGGTGAGGCCTGAAGCAGGTTCTCCTGGAAGTCATGGAATCTCATTTACTGGAGGATTGTAGGAAGGGGTTACACAAACATTCCCCATGAGTGATTCAGGACTGGCTAGATATGCCTGGAGGAGGGTTATGAACTACAAGATCAACCAGGGTCCCTTCCAGTCCTACTTTCTAGTTCCAAATCAATCTTGATAGAGGTTTCTGTTGAATTTGATAAAAGTGCCTCTCTCTCTCTACTGAGACTGAATTGACTGTGTAATAGAAGCTTGTGCTCCTAGCACCATTGAAAAAGCTATTATGCATCTTTTTCCTCCCTTGATAATATTTCATTTATGCAGGTTTCTTAAACCTCAGTGAACTCCTGATAGAGCTTAAGGCAAAAAAAATAATAATCTCATCAAGGAAGTCATATAAGAAAGGGTGTATTTAGCCATTAGTCTGAGAAATGTTTCATGTGAAAGAATACCATGTTCTTTAAAAATTTTATAGTTTTCATTTTTTCATGATGACAGAATTTGAATTGCTCAGCTTATTAGGGAGTAAGTTGTGATAACATGGTTGTATGTACCAGGTGCATGGATGCTCCCTATGGCACTCTGCCTTACACAATGGCAATGCTGCACACTGACCCGAGGGTACAATTTAAAAATAACTTTTCTCAGTAAAATCAGAAGTGCGAGGATACTGAAGTAGATGCTCTAGCCTCTGAGCTTGTTTGGTAAGAATTCAAAGCAGGGAAGAAGAAGAACCACATTCTCCCTATATATTCTGCTACAAATGTTGAGATGATTGCTGCTAACAGGGGCAAGTGAAGTTTCACAAGGGTGGCAGGAGTGCCAGAGTTGCCAGTTATCAAGTCTAAAAACATCCACTGCACTAGGAATCCACTCAAAATAAAATAATCTCTAGATGGAAACTAATGCTTCAGATCTTAGGGACTAAGTATTGTCCATATTATAGCCAATTTACATCAAAACCTTTGCAAAACCAGGGTAATTCCAAGAAATGCACAGACATTTAGGACCAATCTTAGAATTTAGGACATTTATAGGATTGCACAAAGTTTCATAAAAGTGAAGTTATCATCTGATTCTTTAGTCTGCTCTTTCTGAGTAGGTAAAGGATTTGCCTTCCTTTAATCTCCCAGGATCTACAAGAGCAGTCTTGTTTCCTCTCTAAGTATCAATAATCACATTTTAATGACAGAAGGCTGGAGGACAGGAAGAGGAAAAGATCATAAACACATTTTGTGTGGCAAACCTGTGGCACACAAAGGAACAGATATAGGTTAGTGTTAAAAGTATAAGATTTTTCTAGGACAAAATCACTTTCTAAATTATTTTCTCTCTTTTCTTTTTTTCTTTAAACACTGAGTTCTTTCAAAACTTCTGCACTTTTTAAAGTACAATTACTGACTAACAGCATCAGCATTAGCAACAACACTTATTGCCTCAATTTTAATTGCACCTGAAGGCACAAAGTCATGTGAGATGCAGTAACAGGGAGAGCTGATTCCTGCCATGAGAACTTGACTGTCTAATTACACAGAAGTGACAAAAGATTAATCATTGAACAGGGTTACACAGTTAATTTGTAGCAGAATGAGGAATCCATTAAAGACCTACTGAATCCCTGCCCAGTGCTCTCCTCACAAGCCCATTTCTCCCTCTGTGTTTACTCTCAGTTAAGCACAGCTAAGGATCACAGGCACTGCTAAGAAATGTTTGGTTGCTTGAGGTGTTACAAGGCAATTAAAGTACATGCCATGCAACCTTGCCTGGAAGTATCTAGAGTCAGTCTTCATTTTTCAGCAATCTCAAGAGGAGACTTGAAGAAGGAGCAAACCCCCTTTGTGATCTCTGCAGGTAGAAAACAGCCTGGCATAATTTGGAACCCCAAAGAACCTTCACCATTAGGAAAAAAAAAAAAAAAGGACAATAATATGTTTTACTGAACAGTTATTTACCTGCTTTTAGAAGGCAGGCTCAATTAGCTGTCTGCAAAATCTATCTGGTCACTCAAATTTGGTGGCTTGAAGGGCTCAAAAGCAGATCGAAAACCATCACCTAAGCAGAGGGAACATCACAGTGATGCGCTGTCAATGAAAGCTGGAGGGAAGCACTGCATCTGCACCCACTTTTAAAGATCCTCTAAAAGCTGTGCAGGGTAGTGTGAACTGCCATGTGCAGACCAGCAAAGGAATTTTAGCTGGAGTGATGGTGACATGTTACTGCAAAATCTGTCGGCAAGAGACAGATTTTTCTTATCTTGCAGATTGTCTGTAAGATTTTGGGAGAGACGCTGCTAAAGACTTCTCAGCTTCCATGTCTTAATACCTGAAGTGTAAGACTTATTTCTTAAGAAATATGGAAAAGAAATATGAAACTGCCTTTTTGCAATCAACAACTCTTAAGACAAGCTATATCTGTAAAATTTAGAGACTGGGGCTGTTTCTTGGTTTTTGGCCTGGATACATTAGCACAAATGTTATGATATGAGCAGAAATGCCACAGATCTTGTACAGGGCAGTTTTCAATAGATTTTTTTAAAAAATAAAATACCAAAAACCAAACAGAAGAATTTTTCATCTATGTGAAGAGCCAAATTATCTTTATAGCTCTACATAGAAAATAAAAAAGAAATTCAGCTCTGTGAAACTGATAATACTGATTTTTGCTCCATCACTTTTAATAAGGCCATACCCAGACATGAAACTGCCTCTCCCA
This sequence comes from Calyptomena viridis, assembly GCA_013390005.1. NCBI lineage: Eukaryota > Metazoa > Chordata > Aves > Passeriformes > Eurylaimidae > Calyptomena > Calyptomena viridis. The sequence continues at coordinate 21,988 of WEIV01029530.1, read as the reverse complement.
GCCCACACATCAGGGGAGGGCACAATTGTGCTCCACTGTGATGGCAACAACATGATGCTACTGCTGAGGGGAGCAGAAGGAAGGGCTGGTCTTCTCACCTCGGCTACTCCTTCCAGTCTTTTCTGTGCAACCATTAAAATAACACTGGGATACATGTGGCTTTAGGCAGTCTTTATTGACATTGAATCATCCACACAGAAAAGATTTGGTTTCTGACTCACACCAGCTCTCCATCAGTATTTTTGGCCTCAGACAAATGTATTTCAGTGACAAAAATGGCTTACTCAACTGTTTCCTCCTGCTCCTTCATCCCATCACCAAGGCCTGGCTGTTTACCCTTCTTCATATCACTCCCTTGGCGTATCCAATCCTTTATTTAGTCACTCAGGCAACAAGGTCAGGCAACTAATCAGGGTTAAAAAACAAAGAACCAAAACTTGCTGGCTTCTTTCTTATCCAGATCAATTCCCCAGTTAGTTCACAGTGCAGCACACAAACTTAATACAAGAACATCTGTACTGGATTGGAGCACAGGTCCATTTGGTCTGGTGTCCTGCTTCCAGCAGCAAGGCAGACACAGCAGATGTTATCCAAGGAAGAATGTTAGGACAGAGCAAGCATGCAGGAATGCTTCCCAGGAATGCTCTCCCAGCCTCCTGTGACTTGTGACTCAGGGATATCTTGAGTAAAAGGTTCATTTAATATTCATTGATGGATTTTTCTTTTTGTTTATGCTCCTGATTGTTTTGGGTTTTTTTTTAATAAAGGAAATATTTGTAACCCTACCATCCTGTGGACCATAGTATAACTATGCTCTATGCAGTGAGTGAAGTGCCTCTTCTTTGCTTTGAAAGTAATACCCAGTAGCTTAATTTCGTGTCCTTTGATTTTTATATTGAAAGAAGTAAAGAAGAGCCGCACACCTTATCCACCCTTTTTGTTCCCCTACCTATTTCATTGCTCTTTCCCAGCTTTTTCCCAGTACAAAGGGGTTTTAAAATACCCTTAATGGAGCTGCTCCATATCAAGGGGAGAGCAGAGAGAGCAATGTAATGTAGGTATAAATGTTCATGGCTGGAGATACTGAGGAGAGAAATGGTCATGAAATAAGTCTTTAATTAATAAGAAATGTGGATTTGGATAGGCAGTCTTGTTTGCTGAACCTGACTCATAGACCTTCTATTTTCCATCCTCATTCTTGTTTCCTCTACCACTGCTTGCCAATGTCAATCAATGTCTTCAGCAGTTCTACAGTTTCGTAAGTAAATAAAAATTTCAAATGAATGATTTAGCACATTTCCTTTCATTCTCCCACTGCTCAGTCCTCAATTGCCTTCTCTTTAATCTTCTCTCATTTCGAAACTGCAAATACATGGTTGGTTGAAATGTTCACTAAAATTCAATGTTCAGTTTCTTTTGCTACTCTGAATATAAAATCTCCTTCATCTTCCTTTGTGTTATTTTCTATAGATCTCCCAGTACTTGTTTCCCATTTGTTTATATTTCTTAAAAGCCTTGAAGCTACTTTTTATGATCTAATTTGCCCTTTGTCACTCTTTGCCTCTGCTTACAATGGGATTTAGCTTGTGGGCTCTTGCCAAATGTAGTTTTTAGAAATATTTTCCCATCTCAGGAAGTCACAGTCAAAATTATGCCACTTATTACAAGCTGTTTTAAATACATTTTCTCTAATACTGAAGTACTTGTATTTTCTCTAGTCCTTTACCTGACAAACTCCAAAATCCATGAGAAAGCCAACACTCCTTGTTCTCGTGCCTGCATCACACTCACCTGCATGAGGGCAGAGCTGCATCCCTGAGCACCTTCAGCCACAGCCACTGCACGGGGTCAGAGCCCAGCACTGCACGGAGGAGAAGGATGAGCTCTTGTATTCAGCTTGATGCATGGATTTTCAGCAGTGCTCTTCACAGAGCAGCCTTAGACATGGTGTGCTGTCTTTTTAAGCTGAGTGATTTCCAAAGATCCAGGCAGAATTCAGGTGTTCAAAGCTTGTCTCATTTCATATGTCTGACTAAGCTGAGCAGCAACCTGGGAGATGCCAAACACTGCATTGTGTGTTAGGAATAAGCACAGGTATGCAAGATCCTACAGCTTCCCAGTGCTCTTTTGAGGCAGGAAAAGCAATGCTGTCCCCTAGGGAAAATGCTTCCAGTGGGGCTTTTCTGGGTGAACAGTATCATCAAAAGAGTCAGGACTGACACTGATTTGAAATGCATCTTGTCTTCCCTGAGTGGAACAAAGAACACAGGTGTTTTTTAAAATGACCTTTCATGCACTCTTTTAGGGACTTCTTGCCTTATTCAGTCTGTTTGTGGGAGAAAGGATGATAAAAATCTTTATAAACAATTGTCTCAACAAGCTGACTTCTATCTCGTGCCGTTATGTGGTTCTATCTGCAGCTTGCCTGTGGGACGTTTTCATTTGTAGGATTGCATTTTCCTTGGATTATGTACAGTGATGGTACATTGTGACACCAGAACAGGGCCATAGGAACCCTGAACCAGCTGTCACTGAAAGGGAAACTTCAGTGGCATCTCATTCCATCCCATTCTCACCCCCAGCTTCCACGACAGCACCAATCTTCTTCTTATTTATTGTGAAAAGGGTGAAGAGTGGTTGTTTCTGCATTAAAATAGGGGATCTAAATACGTGTTCCCACATAGGCATGGCTATTTCCAATAGGTAGGACTCTTATGTCAAATACATCCTGTCTTGCTTCCTCCCAGAGTCTATTGAAACATCTCACAGCCACTTGAGCCACCTACATTCCTTTTGTTGCCCTTAACTTTTATTAAATGGTCCTTACTGTGGCAGGCAAAATATTTACATTATGTCTTTCTGCCCATTCAATTGCTGCCTTTCTGCCTGGTCGTACCCAGAGCCTTGCATGACAGCACTGCCTTCTGCTTCCCTTACCTTGAGCACAACCAGCTGAGCTTTAAAAGTGTTTCAAATTAGCAGTCAGACAAAACAGGCTCCTTTTAGCCCCTATAAAAGCTTTTTAGCTCATCTCAGAGATTTTCTTGCTTTTCTTTCACATCGCCTTTAAAAGCAAGACTGACAGAAAAGATTAAGTTGCCTCTGACTGCACTGGATAGAAGCAGATTAACGCAGCTGGATCCAACCCTGGGGAGCCCAGCCTGGATATGTATGTTAGCACAACCCCAGCAATGTATAAGCAAGAGTCATTTGTGTTGATCTTTTTCAGGATGATGAGTTTGTGATTAACTCTTTTGTGTGGAGGCTTGCTTGTGTAGGAAGCTGGTACACAGCAGGATGCCGATGGAAAAGCTCCCGAAGTGTCAGCCCTCCCTCTGGCCATGTACAGCCCTGCAGCCACTCGCTAGTCTGCACCAGCGCTGCAGCAGGGACTTTTGTCTGCCCTCTGTCACCTTTAAGACTTTTCTGCTGGGAGCAAAACGGCTAAGAAAGGAAGGAAGGTTTCCATCTGAGTAAGGTTTAGTACAGCCTGCTTGGCCAAGGCTAAGGAGTAGGTCCAATCCTGCGTGGTGGATGTACACATCTGAGTTGCATGAAATTAATTAAATTCCACAGCAAATGCAGAAGAAATGTTATTGGGCAGCTGGCAGGCTGATTTCTTGCTTGATTATTTGTCTTTAGGGCTGAAGATTTGTTTTTTCATCATGAGTTTATTAATCTAGAATGACTGTGAGTAAATTGCAAAATATCAAATAAAAATGTATCTCTTTTGTCTGGTCACTATGAATGATAATGTATGTACAAGAGGAATCCAGGACACCCCAGATTCTGCAAGACGCCTTAGTCAAGAAGATAGCATCTTTTATGCCTTAATAAAGAAAAGCATAGTAGACCCTGCAGTATGCCCATTTTCCCCTTCGAGGGGCTGGCTGCAGGAACTGCAGCAAAGAGCAGGGGAGGGCAGCAGATGCATCAGCTCCACGTGTGGGACGTGTGGTCCCTGCTCATGTTCCCGTCCAGGACTCCCGTGAGTGGAAGGACTGACCCTCTAACCTTTCCGTGCCCCCAGTCTGCTGCTAGCTGACTTGAGATAATGTTATTTGCCAACCTCAAAGAAGTGTGGTGAGGATAAAAGCACTCAAAGGAGGCAATGAGAGGTTTCCTTCCTGGTTAGAATGGAGAGTTCAGAACAAATCTTTGCTAGCAAAGTTTATCTGCTCTTTGAGCGGGAAGCCAGAGAGAAATAACATCAACATAGATATTCCAAGGTTCACGTCTGCATTTCAACTAACATCTTATTAAGGTGCTTTGTTTTTTTTTTTAAAAGCTGGGCTTTAATTTTTGTTTTCTATTTATGGCTTTAATCCAGGACATATTTACACATAACAGTTTTGAAATCTCACACACCCCTAGGCTGCATGAAATATTTCTATACAGCATAATTTTTTGGAGACAGTAAATCAGACCATCTCAGATATATACCTATAAATTTCGATGAATACACAATATCCTTGTCACTTCTGCCTCCCTTGTCTAGTGACATTTTTTCTCTATTTCCAGCACATCTTCTTCTATATCAATGTGAAGGAATGAAACTAATCACTGCTGAATTAGCAGTAAACTGAGAAGGAAAGATTCTACCCTGGACTGAGGAAAATGATCATTCATTTTGCAGGCTTAGTGCCAACAGCACTACCTTGCAGCTCCAATTATCTGATATTGTAGGGATTGCACTCAGATAAGCAGGGATAATTGAAGCAATTTTCAACATCTTCACCAGACAAGCCAGAGGCATGACCTTATCTTAGATAACAGACAAATGAGATTCAAATGAGCTTTTTTTTTTTTTGCTCTCCCTAACAGAAAGCAGGTTTTATTACTGGAACAATTTAGCAAAGAAAGTGGTACCTCTTACAATGTTCAAGTCTTCAGATGCTGTCTGATGACTGACTGGGGGACGTCTCTTAGCTAAATACAAATTTAGGGGCTTCATGCAATTATATTGGAGCTCTGTGGTTGTAGAATGGATTTTGGATTAGGGAATCCTGGAATTTAAGTATAACTGTACGTGTCTGATTTTAATTTTAATTTTTTGAACTTTTGCTTACTGGAATGTGTTCTGCTTGGTATCATCAGCATATCCATACAACTGCTAAGGCTGATTTCATCAGACCACTTGCAGAGGAATGGGGGGATCAACGGGTTCATCTGCCTGAACCTGAGATGCCACAGAGTGAAATGTTGGCCCCATCAACTGCTTCAGGACAGCCAAATGCACTGTAGATGCTGTTCTCCAGCTCTGCAACACAGGGCATCTCATATGATTCCAGAAATCTAGTCTGTCAACTGAATCAAGAGTCTTAACAGTGTTCAGAAAATCTTACACCTTTCTGTCCCAAAAGACAGAAAGGAATATATCAGTGACATTCCTCACTTGCAAGGGATACTGTCTTATTTCTGCTCTGCACAGGAGCTATAAAGAGATCACTCTAGTATTGCTCAAGACTTTGGCTGTGTCAGCATTTTACTGGCACCATTTGAAAACACTATTGTTTTGGTGGAAATGTCACATATCTAATAGTTCTATGGGGAGAAGCAATAGACTGCTTTAGTAGAAAAAAATGCATGCAATAAAATTATGAAGGCATAAATGAGGACTTCCAGTCCAAAGGAATGCAGTGTTGGGCATATAGTGTCAGACTTGCCTGTGTGGGCAGGATAGCTTGATTGTTTGTTTCTAGACAGTTCACAAATTTGTTCCCACACACAGAGGCTGCACAGCCAGCTCAGCACAGGAGAGACAGAGGGTGCATAGCCCAGCCTAATGCCAATGGGAAAAAGGGTAAGGGAAGAGTATTTCCTCAACAGGTGAAGAAAAAAACCAAAATGAAGCCATAGTTATCTCCAGTGGCACTCAGGAGATTTGTGCCATTGTTCACAAATCCAAGGGTAGGTAACAATTCAACGACTCCTTTGCCAGGCTTTTGTGGCTTCATCTTCTCTTTATATAGACTCAAGACATTCAAACCAGTGGGTGGGAGCTGGGTAACAGAGGTCTTGGAGGCATCCCTCTCTGTAACCACCAAACACGTGACCTTAACAGCCATCTGCCCCCCAGAAGTAGAGCTAAGCAATTTCTTTAAGGAAAAGGCTGAAGGGACTAAATGTAAAACACTTTAGGTCATTCAGAAAGAAATCAGCAAAGCCTGAACATGTGCAGGAAGTACGTGCCTTTAGTCCTTGCAATAATGTCTGTGGACTGCTTTCTAGCTCTGATATACTGCATCACTACACAGCATGATGGCCCATCTGCCTTTCCTTTTGGATCCAGATTCACATGTGTCCCCTGGTGTAAACAAGGAGCTGCCTGGGAGTTACTCCCCATTTACTTTGGTACGGTCAACATGAGAATCCGGTCCTTAAAAGTCATCACTAGGAGTTAAGGGGGAAAATGTGTGTCTCACAGCTTTTGAATGTCAGCCAGCTGTGGCAGATTTTTCATTTCTGTTCATTTCTGTTTATCAGCACCTTTCCCACCTCTTCCCACTGTACCAGACTGGAGGAGACAAAATGTCCTTCTGGACCCATCCCAACTATAGACCTCATTTAAATTTCTTCAAGTCTAGCCACAGCTGAAGGTGTTTCAGAAAAATAGCACAGGCCAGTGTTCTTAGTCTGTAAGGTTCTCCAGATTCTCTCTAAAATCTCAAGAGGATTTCCTGACTTACCCAAATTAACCTTTCTTATAGATTTCCCAAAATAGAACATCCCAAATATTCTTTGTCACTTGTTTCCACTAAGAGATCAAACTGTAAACCAGCAATGACTGAGACAAAAGTATTTTTCATGGCCAGCGTACAGTAAGAGTCTCACAGAAAGAGAAATTTGCTCATTTCCGAGACTGTCTTTTTTTTAATGGCATTTATTTAGAAGCTCTTATTTACTGAGAAGCTTTGAGACCTTATTTAATTTATAGATCTTGTGTAGAACAATAGCAGTGGCTCAGGCTGTGAAATGCCACTTTGTTGCTTTTCCCCACTGCTGCCCAGAGTGTGAATGCTCCTGATGGTGCCTATTTGGCTTGCGCATGTCAGACGGACCAGACAGGATGCTGAAGAAAGAAACTGGTGTCCTTCATTTCCAAGGCCTTTCATTACACATTCGGTGATGAATTTGCCCTGTTTATAAATTCTGCAGCTACACTTACATACCTGACATGAGCTTGAGGAGATGTGAGCTAAAACAATCTTCCAGGCAGTTGATTTTTCAGGAAAAATATTGCACGGAAAGCTTAGAAACCTAGATTATGCATACAAGAGTAATAGGCACGACTGCAAACAGCAATCTGCATGTTAAGCTCTTTTACACACTGGAGCCAGTTGGACCAGCTAAAATGTCAGGCTAAGGACAAAGAAGGACCAGGGTCAGATGTGGGTATTGATCTCTACCCAAGGCAGCACATTACCCCAGCGTGGGACCATGCAGCCACTGTGATGGGTTACAGTGCACACACACTGCACTGCTACAGCTTGGATTGACTGCTGCAATAGCAGCTTGTCTGAAAACCTCATCCACAGTTGGTGGGAGACAGAGACATGATACAAAGAGACAGCAGCCCAGATATTCACAGGTAAAACTGGAAACATTTCTGTCATCAACTGGGCACTACATTATTTGCACTTCTGTAACTATCTCTGTCGGGTGTGGGTCGCTGACTCATTCACTCTCATAACTGACCACTTGGAACTCACTAAAGTAAGATCACCTCGACTTCAGAGAAGCAGCACACTTTCCAGGGCTCAAGTAAATGCCATGGCTGAAAGCTGGTTAGGACCAAATCACACAGCAGAATGCTGACACTAGTGACCGCCATGATGGCTGAGAGAGAGAGAGCAGTGAGGCAACAGAAATAAGACACAACTCTGGTATTCACGATACATGGATTAAGAATCAAGCAAGACAAAAAATTCATATCGGAGCAGTAGCTTGGTGAAAGCCAAGAAAAGCCAGACTTCTCATTAGCAGGGTTTGCTACAACATGAGAAAGCATCGACATGCGACAAGGGCAGCTTCACCCTCCTGGGTTTTGCCAAACATCAGAAGCAGCTGCCTGTGTTCTGGCCACACAGGGTGGTGCTGCATCTGGAACCACTCAGGGCTTCCAAGCAAACACCATCCTTGGGTTCAGCTCCAGTGTAGCACGAGAGCCACCTTTCTTGGGAAGGTGCTTGGGCAGAGGGGACTCCCCCTATCCTAACATCTCCCTCCTCCCCATCACAGCCACAGGACACAATTGTGCTTTGCACACCCTGAGGGAACATAACAAGAATTGCTCAGGAAATGTTGGCTGCTGCTCTTTCTTTCCTCATACCTTCATCAAACTGGCATGCTATGGTTATACCCTTGGGTCTGGACATGCTGTACCCCTCACCTTTGAACTCCTGTGATGTTAAGGTTGTGGGCCCAGATTCATCCCCACTGTGAATTAAAATAATCTTATTTCTCTTACGTAATGGCCACACTTCTGGTATAGGGTTGCAAGGAGAAAAAAGCTCCGTCTGCACCTGACCCTGCTCTGTATTTGCTACTGGGAAGAAGTACAAAGACTTTGGGTCACTGGCCTGGGTCTCCTCCAGTGCAGTATTCCATCTTGCAGAAGAGTTCCTGAGTTTCTTATTAGATCAGATTTTGTGTAATGAAAAGCCTGGATGTCCCATATGAACTACTCTGTTCTCCATTTCTGTTGTCTTTCTGTACTTACACCCATCACAGCTGTCCTGTGTAGCTTGACTAGGCTAACCATCAAAAGAATTACTACTGATACTGAAAAAAGAGCATCTCAAGGAGTCCCACAAGCTGAGAATACAGGAAGGTTTGAACTGCACACAGACCTTGACTGTGGATTTCCCCTGTACCCAGATGGAGCCCCCAAACACATACAGATTTCACATAAATTCAGCTCTTATTCAGTTGGTCTCTGGTTTCTGGTACTACAGAGCTCAGTTGAACTCAGCTGTGCTCTTCTCCCTCTGAGATACACTGCCTGTTTTAAACACCACCCTGTATAAGTTTTCTTTCTTTCCCTTAAATCTCACAAATGAACTGTTTTGCTTTCAGTTGTTGGAGAGAAAATTCTGCTGTGTGAAACCATATGGGACACTTGGATCTGCTCTTGACATTGTGGCCAAATGCAGTTTCTGTTATTTTTTGTAACTTTTTAAAAAGTTTTCCAAATAAATGCTTTCAGTAAAGTAAATATAGCAGGTCTGAATTGGGGAACAAAAGATTTGCTTTAGTTTTGCTACGATATAGCTGAAATTTGTTCCACCATTCATTATTTCTGCAGACATTTAATACAGTACATACTTAATTTGGCTTTTATTATTTAGCATGAAAAGGATATTTTTGTGTTGCTAGCTATCGTCCTGTAAAATCAGTATTTTTCTCAGTGTTCCTGAGACCTGCTGTCTGCATTGATCTACTGTCACACTGAAGTTATAATTTGAGTCTCCACCTCCACTTTTCCATAGAAGAGTCTGTTCCTCACCCGATGACATGTATCTCTAATAGTCTGCCTCTCTTCCAGCCTGCAATGTCATACCAGTAATGCCACTTCTGCTGCCATTAGTGGTGAAGGTTTGTCTTCCTCTTGGCCTTCAAAGTGGCCCAAAATTTTGAAGTTAGCAGTCAGACGCCAGTCTCAGAACACCTATTCCCTTGTCATAGAGACACTTAAAGATGTAATAACAGGATAGAGATGAAATCCAGTTCCCATAAATAGCAGACCTTAGGACTAGAGTCCTTTAATCTACAGCACTCTCAAAGTTTCTTCTGGGATTATGGACAACTGAATAGTATGAAATTATGGCCAAAGCCTTTTCCTTTCTGTTATCATAGCGAGTCTTGCTGGAGCACATTTCACTGTGCCTGCAGAAAACCAGGCAATAAGGGGGGGAAAATGCTCTCAGTTTGCTGGGAGGTAGTTGGTCCAAGGGCAGGTATGATCCACAGACCACCAGCAGACAATGCTCAGGTAATAGTATGGGAGCTCTAAATATTGCTGCACCACAGGAATTAGCTCTTACACAGACTCTTCCTAGACTACAAAATAAGACAGATCACCACAACTTCCAGCCTCAACTTACAGGTGGTAAAATCAAGGTACAGAGAGCTTAGAGATCAGTCGAAATTAATTCGAAAATAAGATACAAAGTCAGAAACTGATGCCAATCTGTTCTGTGCCCCAAGTTTACCTTTTTACCTTCTCAAATCTGTAAGGGAACACAGCAAGTTCCTCCTAGAATAGATGGCTTCTCACACTAAGGAACAGGCTCCATTGCAGACAAACAACATCTTCATCAAGGGCTGGATCCATGCCTGTGTCTGCCAGAGTCAGCAGAAACAATAAACACTGTTAGAAAATAAATCACAAGCATGGTTAAGCATGTAGAGCACACATGCAGCCCTTTGCATCACTGCATCTTACCTTGGTTAATGATGTTCACTCACATGAAGAACCACTGGAGGCTGCATGGGAGTCTGAGACCACATTCTCTGTGCTGATGGTCTATCTTCCAACAGCAGACTTCATTAACACCAGATTTTCCTGCAACTTTTACAGTTAGGTTTTCTGGATGAAGAAGCCTCACAGATATCATAGTTTTGAGATAAGAAGGGAAGAGTGGGAGACTGAGCTGCCATCTCAGGAAATAATACTAAATGGGCTCAAAGTCATCTAGTCCAGCCTTCTGTACAAATGTAACTTCAAAAACATATGTATTTTCTCACATATATTCCTCATCTCAGATAGTGATCCCCTCCTTTTTGTCCAAGTATTCTATTCCACTTCTTAATTACCTTCACTGCTAGAAAACTACTGCTGCTGTCAAGCTGGATGTTTAGTTTCATTGCCTCCTGCCATCTCATATGTTTTTGAAGAAAAGATAATTTCTTTAGATACAGTGCTCTTATGTCTGTACCAGGAACATCACTCAACATGGCTATTCACATTTCACATAAACAGCACAAGTTGTTGCATATTATTGTACAGCAAAGTAACTAGATAAGGACTTTATATGAATTTTCTATGCCGTTTTCTACCATTGTGATAATAAAATTAACTGGTTTTGTAATCCAGGCTATATCTGTGATTATTATTTGTTATTGAATATTGTTCTGTTTTGGTTTTTTTATTAAATGATCACTTGTACCAAGCACACCAGTTCTTCATCTAGGGACTAATAGAGTAATGGAAAAAGACATTTCAGGGACTGTCTGGAAGAATCACAACTGTGAGGAGCGTTCCTTTCATTCTACCTTCCTTTCTCATAAGCTTTGAAAAGTCATAACAGGAAATAAATGTAAAGGCATCTCAGGAAGCCATTTAATCCACTCTCCTGCTCCAGGGCTGAATTTGAACTGAGAATTTATAAGAAATAATGGAAGGCAGCCTAGGGAATTACTTTCTTCCTGAGTCACCTAAATTTCCTTTCTTTAAAGGATTCCAGTGCCTCGGTCTAGTTTACCCTTACAAAAGCCACTTTTGTGTCTAGAAACACTAAAATTATGCTCTTCCATCTATTGAAGGAGTTCTTTGATATTGCAAACCTCATTGTACAACTAGTATTCTGTCAAGACTATGACAATATGCAGGTCTTACAAAGAAACATCTTAAACTGTGACACCACCATGTCCTTAAGAAGACAGAGATCTTTAGAAAATGTCTTGTGAGGGATCTCCAAGTCATGTTGCTGAATTGTCCATACAACTGATAGGAGTTACACACTTTTGCTGCATCAATGTGTTGACCTAAAGAAATGAACAGGAGAGCTAGGTAGGCATCTGAATGCCTTCTGAAGTAAGATAATAATAAAATCACTGAAACCTGGTGTCCTGGAGGAATCTGGATTGCATCTGTAAGAATAAACTTTATTCACTGATTCAAATGCATAAAGGTTACTTTGTTTTAAAAGACTGTAAATGTGAAAAACAATATTCTGGTATCTTTAAAAATGATCAGACCAACAGAAAACCTCCCCATGCTGATGCGTAAAGGAAGTACGTGCAATTTGAACATATTCATAAGTGGTCTGGTTGAGCAGATTGACAAAGGTTGAGAAAGTTTTGTGAGAATCAGCATTATTCAAAGTAAGCTGACTGGGACAATTTTGGGAAGACTTCAAGACAATGAAGGTATAATTCAGTACACTGAACAAAGAGCATAGTGTTGTTACTCGAGATCTGAGGATCTGAGACGCCCATACAACAGTTGCAGATACGACCCATGAGCTCCAGCAGCCTTTCTGGAGCAGAGGCTAGGGCTGGGAAGTCCTCCAGTACTGACACTGGCACAGATTGTCTGTTTATAGCCAACTACACTGATCCCACAGTGACTAGTTGATAAAATATTGAACGAAGTCCACACAGATAAAAGATAAAGCAACTGATGTGGAGTTATAATTGATAATTCTGCAGAAATATCTTGGTAGACCTCAGTAGAAATCCAAAAGCAGATTAAAAGTTAGAATTTACCAGAAAGAATGGAAATAAAAGTAGAGAATGTTGTTATGCTGTCTTGTAAAACAATTTTTAGTCTATATCATGGAAATTACACTTACATGAGAAAAGGTTCTCCCATCTCAAAAAAAAAAATAGTATAATGGAAAAAATACAGTGAGAGCAAGAAAGATGATTAAAGATGTGAAATGAGTCTTGCATGAGGAAGGATGATGTACAGTAGGAAAGAGATGATCTAGAGTGTCAATATTGTCCTACAACCTTCATGGTCACAGCAATGCATCTTCGTTAGGATGTGACAAGTAATTTCACTACAGGAAATTCAATCATGTTCACATACAGGTTTGTAGCTATAAACAGTGTTACCTTAGGTTTCATTTCTATGAAATGGCCATGTGAGAATAACAAAATCCCCCTAGAGAAAACCAAACTTATGCCTACAGTAGATTTCGTGACCTAAGAGGGATTGGGTGATGACCAGGAAGCTCAAAACACTCTTCATAGACAGAAAAAAAGGTTCCTTCAGTTTACAGCACTTGAGTACAGCTTGTCCACGGTTGAGTTTCCTTAGGCCCTTCTGTGGCTCTTGGAGTCCCTGCCCCTAGCCACCTTCCACCAAACCTCTCACATGTAGGGCAGAGAAAACACACTCACTCTGGGATGCACATAAGGTCCCGCAAGGACTTCAGTCATTTTTCCTGAGCATTTGATGTCCCCTTTGGGGGTTTTACAGGGGAAAAAAGAAAAGATTCCATGCTTCCAGCAAAATAGAAAAGGGACAAGAAACAATACAACGGCATGAGACAGAAAACATTACACAGATTTGCAAGTGTTGATCTGGTAAAAGACTGTTTCTCCCTAAAAACCTTGTCACTCCTCACAAACAGTTGAACTATCATTATTACCCTACTGTAATTTATAATTCCCTTCAAGATATTTTTAATCCATCTGTTAATGTAGGGATTAAAATGCAGGTAAACTGATTATCACTCTGCCAACACATCATCAGGTGGCTGTGATTGTTTATATTGCTGTCCAAAGCCAACAAGAAGTACATTAACAGATAACAAAAGGTACTGTTTAAAAAAACAACAGCTACCATTAAGGCCTCATGATATAGATCAGATAAATCCAGTGATACTGTAGGGATCATGACCTCTGGGTTCCCCACCAGGCTTATTGCAATTTTATCTTATCATCACTGTATATCCTAATAAATCAGTGTGTGCCACAAAAACAGCAGTTAGCATTGCCCTTCCAAAGGCTGCTTTGCAGCTTTTGTTGCTTTAACTGCACCTTCCCTAATTGTGTTAGATTGGTCTAACTGGACATTCAGAGGTGGGGATTAGATTTTAAAGAACTCTGGGGTGAAGTGGGTTCCTGCATGTGAATTTCTCCAGCTGTGTTAACAAACAGGAGACAAAACAGAGAGGTGGCAAAAACATACCAGGCTCAAAGCACTGCACTGTTTGGGCAATCAATTAGCACCTCCAAAACTTATGAATGCCTTAATAGAGTCAATCTTCACAACTCCCAAAAAGCAGCAGGAGATCATGACTATTGTGACACTCACATCAAGCTGTACAGAGAAAAATCTGTCTTGCAGGGTGCAGATTTGTGTGTCCAGTCTCTGGGTTTTGGAGGATATTCTGCCCTCACGGCTGTGAGCTCCAAACTCAGGCATTTGTCATTGATTTGCCAGACACTCTTCCTTGTTGGCTGCAGTGACCAGATTTCAGTCTTGACTTTGAGTTATTGACAGCATCCTCTGAAAAGACAAGTAAAGAAGCACAGGAGAAACTTTCTAACTGGAGCTAAACACAACTAAGATCGGCCAGATTTGTGGGCTTTGTTGTGAAGTAGAATAAATATTTTATGTCCTCTTCTAGCATTTCAAGTGGTTTGGAGATGGTGCTTATTTTGTTTTCTGTATTACTGGAAAATTTTGATGATGATATATTAAGGAGTACATTGGAATTATCTGACCTTGCTGTGGAAAGTAGCAAAGTAGGATCTACAATGTTAAATTTAGGCATGAGGCTCTTAGAGTCTAAACTTGAAGAGACTAGGGGAGAGATAAGGAACAGATAATAACAGATAACAACAGATAATAACAGGTTAACAAACCCAGCTATTGCAGTTTGAGAATGAGTCCTCCCTTCCAACTCATTCCTAGAATTAACAACCCACTCCTGTGACAGAAAGGTATGTTCAAATAAATTAAACAATTTAACATAAATGAAACAATGTTCACTGAAACAACTGAGATCTGAGAAGATACTACCTTTCAGCTTTGCTTTGGTCATTAAGCAATGCTTTAGAGGAGGAGGAGAAGTGGCAGAGAACCATAACATCTTAAATCACCTCTCTTGAATACATCTTCAGTGCCCATCAGCACAGAGGCACTTCAGCAGAGTGAGGTTCAACCAGCATCTCTATGTAACTACTACGAATCACTATGCAAAACGCATGATTGAATCCTCAACCCTTTCAAGGCCAGCCCCTGAACCAGATCTGATGGTTCTCTCACCAGGTTTGAGGGATCATGACAAGGAAATTTTCAGCCTTGGTTTTACATCCATTTTTTGTATCTCAGCTGTGTCAATAGGCCACTGATCCATTAAGTAGTTTAGATTGAAGGGACTCAAATCCAAGGTTTTGGCTGTAGGAAAGTATCTAAACCATCAGGCTAGGTAAGGTCCTGCCTGCTTTTCAGTGGGATCTGTGCCCTGATACAAACAAAAACACAGAACCTTGGGGCCTACAAAGAGATGAGGTTCTTTCCCAGAGTGTTTGGGATGAAATGTTCCACATTCATGCTGAACAGGGAGGTCCTAGGTGAATTTCAAGCTTTGCCATGCATAAGTGACCACTGAAATGTGCATTCTTGGACTTGGCTTCTTAAGAATTTCTCAGATCTAATCCCTCTGGCCTTTTTTGCTTTCCCCAAAAATATCAAGAACACAGAGGTTTTTACTGCCATTAAATTATCCACAAATGTTTATTTTATTTGCTTAAATCAAGTTCTCGCAGCTTGCAGTGTGGGCAGAATAGCAGTAAGAGCGAGCTCAGGCTAAATAAATGTGAGGGCACTGAAGGTTAGGGTTATTAGGAGAAGCAGATGGTTAGGAATTAAATTGACTTGAATGACTTATCTAAAAAAAAATGAGATAGAAATCTCTAGAGGACTGGGATTTTTAGGGTGTTTTGACATCCCGTGTTCCCAGTCAGGCAGCTGACAGCCCAATGGGTGCTTTTCTCAGTGTTTTGAGATGCCTTCTTCCATCAGACCAGGAAAACCAGAACTTGTAAACCCTAAAGAGAGGATGTTGATGCCCTTGGAGATCCTTTGGCTGCACTGTTTCAAAATTTCAGAGGAATTTGTTTGAATCAGTTTGTATGAGGACATGGTTAGCTGATTTTTACTTTCTCACTTGGTCCGTCTGCACTTGGTCCATCAGTAATCATGTAACACATGTACCCAGTGCTCACTCCCACACTAAATACAGAAAACAGTTATGTCCTGTGTTTGATGGCCACAACATGACATGGAATACTCCTATGTCAACCACTTTTTATTACCCACTTCCTTCTGGGATTGATGAAAGGTCCTGCTTACTTATGAATGTTATTGTGCCCAGTACTGTGTTGTCTTTGCCATTTTCTTGCATTCAACAGAATAAAAGACCTGACTTTAAGATAAATGAGGGCAAATTCTTGCTGTGACCAGAGAAAAAGGGACAGAAATAATGGGAGCATGTCTTGGAACTGGATCTATAGAGGAACTGCAATCCTAGACTTAGAATAGTCCGTCTATTTTTGCTTTCTTCTCAGCACAATGTTTTTCTTTGGGTTCCTGATGAATTCAGAGTCTAGATAAATTAATTCAGTGAAAAGATGATATAGCTGAAGATATTATTCCACTCTCTCCTACAGCTCATTTAACTCTGAGAGCTCAGTTTGAGTTTCTGAAGGAGGGAGTTAGAGCTGAGCCATCAGATCTTCTGCTGAAGGAGCTGAGGACTGTCTTCAAGGCAGCAGTGTCTGACAGGAGAGCAGAGCTGAGCAGTAAAGGAGGTGTAATAGCCTGACTCACCACCACAGATTATGGAAAAATTGTCTTTTAAATATTTTCTCTTACAATTCTTTTTTATTTGGTTGTTTGGAGGTAGAAAGACAAATATTATTAGGGACAAGTGCCCACAGAAATACACCTGACCTTACTTTAATGCATTTGTCTATGTCAAGGAGCATTAAGAGCCCAGTGTGGATAAGTCCAAGCATAAGTAGCCAGTCAGATATCTAGTTTAAACTTAGATATTTAATTGTACAGCATCCAACTAAATTCAGCACAAGCGGAAGCAGTCTGAAGGCAGGGCAGAACACGAGAGTATGTAGAGACACTGGTGCATCATCAGGAATCTGAGGAGTCTGTTTTAACAGAATAACAGAAAGAGAAGCATTTGCAGATATTAATCATGTACCTAAGAGCTGGAAGGAAAGAGCTCCCACATAACCTGCTAATATTGCTGAGTATGGGAATTTGCCTCCACAGAGAATGGATTCATTGAGCTTCAGAGCCCTAAGAACAGAAATGCTATGGCTGGAGGTATTCCTTCTGTGCAATGTGAGAGCAGCTGGCCCCACTGTCTGCAGAGGGTAGACACACAGCCTTCCTGTTGCACAGATGTGAGCACAAGGCAGGTTTGATTTCCACACCTGTGTGCAGGGACCAGCAGTCAGCAGGTCTCCAGGTACTGCAATCAGAGGCAGTGAAGGCGTATGCATAGTCAGATGTTGCAATGTTAGATTTTAGTATCCATTTCATTAAACCTCCTTTTTTACTCATTAAAACAACATTGCCAGATACAGCATTGCATATCTGAGTCAACAAAAATGCATATGTATGATTTACAGTGCTGTCTTTCATTATAGTCTTGTAAGTAAATTCATGCTCATGATTAGCTTTCCAACAGATGTCTAAACACTGGCTACTAGTCAGGGGATAAATGCAAGTTCAGCATCACCGAGACCAGTTTCCCTTGTACAATCAGCACGTCTTATCTCTGCACAGGAGGTACCAGTTCATCACCGGCCCCACGGTGGGGGCTGCCGACAAAGAGGCTAATCAGTCCCAAATCGTGTGGCTTCCTGGCGCAGACACATGACACTGGGGCTCAGACCACCAGCTCTCTGCTCACAAGCCACAAAATGTGCATCAGAGGGGCATGATATTCTGTTCATAAGACAGAGGTGAAAGGCTCTATATCCTATTACAGATCCCCTGGGCCAGCTAGTCTTCTTGTTTACATTTTTGTCAGAAAAAATCAAGGATGTTTTTACATTTGTGAATAGAAAGGCAGCAACAGGAGTGCAAGAGAAGTGGTCTCCCCATCTGACTCAGTGTTGGATAGCAGCCAAGGAAGGAAGGCAACCGCCGGCTCTCTCCAGCTGTGAGCACAGGGCCATGCTAAACCAAGGATTTCTCTGACACCCAATGGAAGTGATCGAGAACCTTTGTGTTCCTGAAGTCACCTTCTGAGCTGATTGCTGCATCCTGGTGAACATGCAGGTCTAAGATACCATGTACACAGAACCAAAACCATGTGCCTTCTAGTGACTTCAATAAAGAGTATGTCTGGGGTGAGCTCTCCAGCCTTGGGTCCTGCCAAGTGGTCCAGTCTTGGAGAACCTGACTCATCAGATTCCCTTTATGTCCACTTCAACCCCAGCCTGCTTGAGAGAGTTATGAAGGAAAAAGGTCCTTGGGAGCAGGACAGAGGTGGGATGAACTGTTCTGGCAGGGCTGATTTGGACATAAATGCAGTGTAAGGTCTTTTATGCCTGTTGTCTTTCTGAAGGCTTTTAACCCTTTCGGTTCACCCATTACACCACAGTCATTCTCCTGAAAGAACCAATTTAAAACACACTCCCTTATTTCCATTCAACTCTTAGTTATCCACACCTGTGCCTCCTCTTACTGCCCTTCTGTTGCTTCTGCTCCATGCTCTGCCTCCTCCTTCTCTTTAACTCTTCTGTCTTCTCATTCTTATTGCTGCCACTTCTCCCCCACCACCTCCCAGAAATCTTCTGCAGCTCTTTCTTCCCCTTCTCTCATTAGATAAAGCATTTTCCCCATTTTATTGTTATAACTGCATGTGAGCAGGATCACAGCCCAGAGATTTCACTCTCTGAACCATGTGAGAGTTGACGTTGACTTCCCATGACTCTCCCAGTGGAGCCAGATTTTCCCTGAAAAGTTTTGATGATTTCTTTATTCTTCTGCAAGCAAAGAAAGACATGCATGAGAACCAGCTCCTCTGCAAGATTCATCAAAGGCCAGTAGTAGCTTTGAGTGAAATGTAATTAAGATGTGATTATAGAACCAAACTTACAGTTTAGTCCATTTCCTCTAAATCTTTCTGAGTTTTTAAGTTGACTTTGTTCTTGTGTAAATAGTTTGATATTATGGAACCCAGGCCATTTCAGCTGTTTTGGTTAGTTTGTTTAAAGTTATACTAAAGGTACTATAAATGATGGCTACAATCTGGTACTTTGGCGCAAACATAATCTGTACTAGATTGCCTGAGTTTCTGAACTTCACAGCATCATAAATTTGTGCAATCGTAAATATACAGGCAATAAGTATGTAAGCTTAATGAAAACATCTGAATTAATATCATGTAATGATAAATAGATTCCCATAAAGCTGCTACAGAGATCTCCAGAAAGTAGATCTTAAACAGTGACCAAAAAAAACTACCCCCACGATACAGCTAAAAGCTTTATGTGCTGCACCAGGATGGTTTTGCCTTTTAAATGATATATATTGGATTATGGCTATGAGGTCTTAGGAAAATACTGAGTAGAACTGTTTAATGCAAAGTGTCCAAAGTGTACCTGAGAACAAATGAAGCCCCGAGGCTCCTTAAAAGGAGCCCTGTAAGGTCTCTTTCTCTATATTGACACTGGAAGAAAAAGCTAAATCAACTTTAGGAAAAAAGCTAAGCTATTGAAACATGCTTTTGCTTATAAAAACATTCATCTTTCTGGCTCTTTAGCCACTGCTATAGTTTAAATCTATGGCTATGTCCTGATTGACTTAAACAGGGAAATGGCTGGGCCACAAATGCAGAATGGGAGGAAGCTGGTTGAAAATGGCTTCATATTTCTGACAGAGCAAAGGAAAATTTCCTTTTAAGGCCTTTTAGAACCCCAGTGATTAATGGAAAGCAACTGGCAGAAAGCAACAACCCACTGAATGGAGAAAAATAAATAGACCGTTTACACAACCATCTTTCCAGGGTAGCCAGCATCTTTCTCACACCCATATTTACTTTTAAATGCTATCTAAATGGGAATACATTAAACAAATACATTTCTTTTCTTATTTTCATTGTATCACCTTTTCTACCTTCTTTTCCAGCACAACATATAATAAGGCACTTAGTACGCTTTGGCTGCTTTGACAGTTATTTAATCTTATATTATTCTGTTGTGTCTGTTAAAAAATTGTGGCACAATGAGTGTGTGAACATAAATATTAATTGTAAACACATTCTATTTATCCTGCGATGCGTAAACGAAGAAGAGATAGTGCTTAAAAGGAAAGGAGCCTTTTCTTCCATCAAAAAAAGGGACCTCTAATGTTCTTATCTTTCCTCTTCTTATCTAATAAGAGCACTTTCAATCCATCAAGACAGTACTCTTCTTGTCTAATCGAACTGCTGAGAGATAAGAGGTTTTAGGGTTTCCTGACCATTGTTTGAACCTTTTTCTTCCTAGCTCAAAGAGGAAAGTCTCGAAAGTCTCTAAAGCTCCAACTGTAACTAATTAGGGAATCTGAGGAATATTCAGTTCAATGCAGAGGTTAACGAAAAGGAAAACTTCAAACCACTACAGAGATGACCTTAATGGGAGATTCAGATTTGAATTAAGGCTATAGTAAGCTAGTCACTGGAGATTCAAGCCTCTTTTCTTACTTTGGAAAAGTTCAAAAGCCTACTGTTAAGCATGTAAAGAAAAAAACTGCAAGCTTTAGAAAGGTTGCCCATTTGTATCTGTTTTTCTCTGAGTATTGAGCCATTTTAATGGAGATGAGTGAATGGCTGGGCAATTAACTGAGTTAGTTATGTAGACTTATAGCTTGGACCAAAACAGGGAAAGACTCAGAGTGCAAAGGAAAAATTAATGTTGCCTTTTAAACAACTGTAACCAGCCACTAGAATTTAAATTAAATGCCTCTTACAACATAATATGATATTCCAGAAGGAGAATATTGCATTTTCTGATTTTATTCCTTTCTGTTATAATATTATTTGTATACGTCAGAAGTAATTTTAGCCAAACACAAAAACCATGTAAAAGCAAAGTATGCGCGGCAAAGACCAAGAGACAGTGAACAACAGGTTGAGGTTCCAGATAGTTGGATGTTGTTTTTTTCTTTTATCCCAACTGACTTTCAGTTCCTTGTAGTATTGACTACAATAGACTACAATTTAATTAGAGAACCTTTTAAAATTATCATGTCTCCTTGGATTTAATGGCAAATTAAAGAAAGAACACTTCTCAGAATTTAGTTTCCTGCTTTTAAAATTAAAATGTTTCTTATTCTGCAGAATTTTAAAATGTCATTAGGCTTTTACTGTCTGCAGTTCATTATGAATCACATAAAACTCATTAAACACAGCATTTTTCATCATGTCATGTGTATATTAGTGAAACTAAAAATGTGTTTCAATAAATCACCAGATCAACTGCCACAGAAAAGTCAACAGGAGGGTTAAAAATAACTGTTCTCTCATGGTTTCCCACAGTAATGCGACTGTCTCAAACTCTGGGCAATTTATTTATAGTCCTTTTTTAATAGTAGCTACTTAGTTGAATTTCCGCCTTCATATTTGTGTTGTTTCATCTAGACATGAGTATCAGTCCCAGCCTGATTCAACTCTAATTTCTCCCAGATTGTCCATGGAGAGTGTACATTACAGAACTTAGTGGCTAAAAAGAAACACATACCAAAAACCGTAGCCCAATAACCTGCACAGAGGCAGGATCAAGCAGACTAAATCCTACTCAGTAGAACGTAATCTGGCTGTTCTTGGAAACATTCAGTAAAAGGTTTTTCACACATAAGTTGCCGGCCGTTGTTTCAGAGCCCTTATATATTAAAAGTTTTTTTTCTTTTTCAATATTAAACTTTTGGTTATGAACAGACTTATTCTGTCCCCTACTGAACATGGGGCACAATGGTTTCCTGTCCTTCCTATAGTAACACTAACATATAAGAAGCATACCACATTCTCCTCAATTTTCTTTTTTTAGGTACCAAGTTCCTTCAGACTTTCCATATATGTGCTCTGTATCCCTTATCACCCAGGCACCAAGCTTGACCTTCATCAGCTTAGCTACACTATCTAAACTTTGCTGTGACACTCCTGACACTCCTGAAACACCTCCCTGACGAAGAAAGGCTGAGGACACACTACCAGGAATAGTGTGGCCAGCGGGA